>JAZBHA010000516.1:0-55587 GCA_037464855.1 Iselma pallidipennis | reverse complement strand
TACTCTATATATAGATAGTTCCTATACAAACAATCGTCCTGAAAATCAATGTTTAAATTGTGGTCAGTTGCCACGTTAATCCCAACATATATCACTAGAAATCTGGAGAGATTAGGTCTAGGATGCGTGAAAGGATACACACATAGATACATGTGAACGATGTCGAGTTTCATATCCTGCCGTTTTCTTTACGCCCACGTTTTCATCTAAGCCATCTAAAAGCAATCTATACGTTTGTCAACCGGGATTTTGATGGTGATTTATAGAAAATTAAGGAAACGATATAAATAGAATTTTCATAATTTCATACCGTTTATTGATTGGAAAAAGAACGTAACATATTGAGATCTATTGAAAATTGTTTGAAAGATCTTCAATATAATACTTTATTTGAATATAAATTGATATTCTCAAATGAATATCGATGCAGACAAGTGGCAGCGAAATTGGTGTACTAATTTGATCGGCGAGCCTTTGTGCGTTGATTAAGCTTAAAATTTAATAGAATTGTTCGAGCGCAGATATTGCGAAAAAAATCAAATTTTACAGATAAGATAACAACTAACAGGCCCTTATATTTTATAAAAAATATACAATTTTTGTTTCGCTGTTCAAATGCCTTTATGAAAAATTAACGATAGCGCACAAGTTCTTATCTTTTCTTTTCATGGTCGTTAAACAATTACAAAACATTTCGATCAACTTTCCTGATCAAAGTATAAGCAATTATTCCTCGTTTAATTAAGTTTTCTTTATAGTAACAGAATCTTTCATTTATAACGATAAAATCGAAAGCACAAAATATAGAGAGAGAGAGTTCAATTGGTGGAGGGTAGTAGGTACAGTATAGAAGCAAGGAGTTTCTATGGCACTTTGACAAATGATGGTCTAACAAAATGCATTGGCAATAAACGCTCGTTGAGGAGAGATTGAATGTTTTTGAAGGGTGGATAATGATTGGAAATTGCATCAGGTGTACTATATAGGGCCTAACACGAAATAATTAATTCAATGTCGGTAGTATTAGTATCATGTAGCCGAAATAATACCAAACGTTACAGTTTGTATTCAAAATTAGCATTAGCATGAAATCTACGCTAACACTTTTAAAAACACGTTCGTTTCCCACAATCACAACGTATGTTTCGATTATTCATACTGATCCGTACAAAGAAATTTCTAATATAATAAATTACATGTAACCGAATCAAGAATAGTACATACACAGGAGCTTATCTATGTGGTAAAAGCAGAGTGATTTATTCCATCTACTTAAAGGGGGAAGCACGTATTGGAGTGCATAGAATTTGTTAACTATAGAACTCTGAAATGTGTGCTTTTTTTGATAAAAAATATTGATTTAAGAGAAAAATCGTAATAAATTGGCTTCCTATTTAAGCTAATCGAACAGATCTGATCAGTTTCTATTTTTGAATTATTGATGTTTTAATAATTTGTTAGATTTCTAACAAATTTTATTCGTATAATATGTTCCACCGTCAAAAACAATTCGAAAACATATTGAACTATCGATGTATAAACCATACGATTGAAAGGCAACTGAATATTCTAGTCTCATAGTGATTTATTATACTCCATTTGTTTCCGTGTTTGATATCAATATTCCGTGTTTCATTAAATTATCGTTGCGATTCAAATGAGACTAAATTTATTAATTTATTATTTTCACTAATATACGTTATACTGATATCCGTTTGTTTGTTTATTTCTTGAATTTCCATACTTATCAACGAAAAATCCACTTTTAATATCAAATTATATACCATAATATTTCATAAAATTCGACCTTGTGTTGTTGTAATATTTATGGGAACGTATCGGGAAATATCTATCCTGTGCCACTGGTGCATTGGTATTCATTCAGTATTGTAACGTATAGATTAGTTTGGGGACTCATATATGGCCCCAATGTCGTTTATTTTAATCTGTGTATAAAATTCGACTCATTGTAAACCTGTTCTGTGTCGATTTCTAGACCAAAAACAACCCCCATAGCTTTGACTTCGCTGGGAGTTGAAAAGTAAAATATTACAACTCCCCGGATTCTTTCATCTTCGTATAGCATATCAAGTTTCTTTCCCAATAATCTGATTAATTTATATATATTTTTTTCTTCACTGTACACTAATCTTAGTAGATTCAATTCTAAAATGTACGTATATTTAACGTACCTAGTGAAGAAGAGCAAAGTATGGTCGATTCGTTAATCCGGACTTCGCGCATTGTTCCAGCTAAAAGTTTATCGAAACTTGAGCTAAATTCAATTTGATTATCTACAGTATCTGACATAATGGACGGCTTCACTATAATTCTGTTTGAAACATTTAAGTCGTCGTTGCCATTGTTGAGGGGCCGCAGCGAACTACTCTATTGTTTCAATGTTTATTTCGGAACAACTAGAATGGTAGAATGAAATATAACAGTCATTATTTAGACATCTCTTTGTTATTGTCGTCCATTCAAAAATATCTGGAAACTTTTCTTTTTTTTTTCAACACATTTACTGGAATTTTATTAAAAACTTTCAGTTTTGCTATATAATTGAAACTTTTTGAATTCATTCCAAAATTAATAATAATAAAAAAATGTAGATGTTGTGGCAGATTTCCATCAACAAACAACAACACAGAGCTTGTCGATACTGATATTTCATGTTAATAATGTGCTAAATGTAACGAAAGCAGTCTCCTTCAGGGCGATCCTTCAATTTTTGAAGTACCTACATCAGAATTTTTACTTCTCGCCTGTCAATTTGTCTTTCTATTTGCTGGTTTTTTTCATGGTTTTATAAGAGCTCCCGCAAAATTTTGATAAGATCAATGGCTTTAAATAAAACTATAACGACAAAAATGACGATATATGTAGATATATTTTTTTTAACTCAAGACTTCCGGTTTTTTATATGTGGTCATTATAAACAACCTGCTACTCCTATATTATCTTAGCAAAACTTGAATCTTCCCATAGTTGTGTGTTCTACTAACAAAAAAAAGTGGTCTCCGCCTGGTCCACCAGATTGGATGTTGTTGTCTTGCAGCATCCGGTGTCTTACCTGGAAATCAAACTTGTTTCACATCATTAACACCACAATTTTAATTATTCAAGGCCGCATTCTAAACAAGTCGTTACTACATTACTTACTAACCAAAACCATTCACACGTTACTATTTTGATACACACAATGATTCACATTTCGAATTTTTTCCCTCGACCGAATTGTGGGAAAAACAACACAGATTTCTCACAAGACAATAAGGTATTTCCTGTTTATAATAACAAATATATAGGTATCCACCTGTTTCAAATACAAAACGTTGAAATACGTTATACTTCTTTCAATTATTGACGTATTTATAGAGCAATTGAAACTCTACTTCACCTTACCATAGGTACCTACATTCAGAGCTAATTTCATTTAGATATACATAATAACAGAACAGATAGGCAGACCCAGCAATGATTAAGGTAATAACATGAATTGTTCTGATTTATTTGATGGTTAATTTCAAGCCAAAATTTATCTTATATAATGCTTTGAAACATTAACATGCTCCGGTTACAGTTCCTTAATATGGACGTTGAATAGTTCTAAACATGATGATTTACAATTTGGTAGCGAAAATGGGGTAGTTAGATGGTGATTAGTTATGTTGGATCGTACCTTAATTTATACTATAAAGGATTCTATTGTTGTTTTAAACATGAATTGCCAATCAAGGATTATGGTATCAATTTTTGTTCACTTATGTATATTTCACACTCGACACGCAATATAAAAGATTTACCACTTACGATTATGTAGATTATCTGTATCCAAGTATTTGAATATTGTTGGATTATCGAATTTATAACCACAAATCTGCCTATCTATAGTCACGATCACATTCAAAAATATCAAATATTTCCTCAAAATGTAAGAAAACGGTTCCATACTATGTGTTTCAAAATATTAATAATGTCGTGTTATAGCTTTTAGATCTATTTTAGAGGATATTACGCTTGCTAATGACAAAAATGCAAAAAAGCAGCTGGTAGACCAAAATTGAATTCTTCATATTAAAACTAGCTACAGCTCTGTTTCCTTATGTTACATTATAGAAAAACAACGGTTTTACATAATAACGCTTTTACGAAATGTTGTCATTGATACATTTAGTAATTTTGTTGAACTATACCATTGGGATACATAAAAACTAATAGAAATGTCGAAAGGACCACGTATTCATTGATAAATGTTGAATGATAGTCGAGAAATTTATGATTCGTCGTTACGGATTGCATCGACACTTGCAGGTCTATTAAAGAGATTGATCTGTGGACCATCATTGCTCGATGAGCATGGACTGGTTCTAGGGGGTGGTTATAGTGAAAAATTACTCGGCCCTTGATCAATCAATATAAATAAATTCCACAAATTAAAAGAAAATATTTTAATCTCTGTAAGCAATGCTTTAAATGTCTACACAAGTTAGAATCCAATTTTAAACTTTCATTACATAACTAGCAAACATTCAAACAGAATTACAAATTACCTCACCGCCCCATGGGTTTGTGTATCAAGCTCTAAGAAAATGGACTTCAAAGTCGCAGTTTGCTATCAGTTCAATTAATATTTTTCACAAATCAGTTCTGGAAAAGCTAGCTAGAAAATACGGATGAATAATCGAATACACTAAAAATAAATTAAAAAATTTGCTAATCCCCAACAGTGATTATTCCGTTTATGCCTATTAAGTATTAAGTAATAATGTCTACATACTTCCCTATCCCATATAATGACACTGGTAGGAAAACGTGGTATTATATCGATTGGTTTTCTGTGCGACAATACTCCTTTACCGTTTGTAGTGAGATTAGAATTGAAGAAACTTCAAACGTACCTACGTTCAAAAACAAAAAAGGATTTATTTCCTGTAAAATATGCTTAGAAGAATTCGATTGTAAAATCTTCAACACCTGAATCTGAAACATTTGTATTGTAATAGAGGAAGTTTCACTGTCATGCCATATCATACAGAATATATGCAAGAATAAATGTAGAACAACGACAATATGAGACAGTGACAAATATTATTCGGTCTAGGCAAATTGTTTTAAATGATGCTTTCCATGTTGAGACTTGGAATAGAATGAAAATTATATACATACCTATATACATCTAAACACAGAAAAAGATTCTTGAACAATAAAATTACGTAAAATTAAAGAATAAATAAATATATTAGACTTAAATCTACATTGTCAGATATTCTTTGTCTGAAAATATGGTGAGAGATTAAAAATGAAATATTAAAAGACGTCTTTTGGCAAAAGGCAGCTCAATGTTCGTTTGGCGTTCGTCCAAATTAAATTTTACACTTCTAATGTGGATTGAATTTATTATTGCAGATTCTCTCCTCAATTCAATTCTAACAAAATGGGAAACACAATTTTGAACCAAATATCCGACTTCAGTAACCAATAGTTTTCATTTGATTTTAAAATATTTAAAATAAACTGAAAATTTACAACAAATTTGCTGAATAATTTGCACATTCTCACAATCAATAGATTTATTCAAAAAGCGTCAATAACACGAATAGACCGAATGGATATCAGCAGCATAATTAATAATTAAAGCAACAGAACAATCATTAATCAAACTATTGATGAAGTGATTACATATAGCTATATTCGCTTATTCTCTTTCTTTTATTATACATATTTCGATATATTATCTAGGCAGATAGATGCCTATCAGAAAGCTTGATGGGGAAATGAAGTGTGTTTTGATCTGTTTTTTATTTATATTGACTTAATTTTGTCAAAATAAGCGTCAAACTATCATAACAAAACCAACAGAAGAGCTATTTTTCTGTAAAATTCTCGATTAAAATGTTATTGTTTTAACAAAACTGTTGTCAAAACTAATTTGTCATCAATTGTTTATGCAAATTATCTGATCCATTTATTAATTAATCGTAGAAGATCTATTGCTACTTGTAATCAAACTTTGAGAAACATACCACGATACCAGCCGTTCTAAACAAGTTTATACTCCTAACTCTGTATAACTTATCCGATAAACATTAAGCTTTATTGAATTTAGAAGCACGTTGTTCCCCTTTTATGATTTATATCATGCACGCCTCCATGTGTATTTACGATGCTTAGAAAACTTCAACGTTAAACAAGTGTAACCGTTTTTCGGTTGTTGTATTGTTAACAATAAATTATTAATTATTAGATTCATCGGAATCAATTCTTGAAATTCTCTGTTTTATTCACAGATAAGATAGGATGAAATTTGAATCGTACAACTAAACATGAAGCGAAAAATTTCGTCAATTCCAGTATTGTCACACCATCCTCTAGTCTAGTCTGTACAAAGTTCGGACTGAACCGAATTATCTTATTTCCTCCCTTTCCGCTAAAATGACATTTCCGGTCGTTCAGCCGGAACTAGAAACGTACGCCTTTCTTTGTCTCGTCAACGGGACTTCAATAATCCACGAGCAGGACGACGTTGACGACAACGCCATTTCTTTCTTCAAAAAAAAAGAAAGAAAGAAAAGAAAAAATCACTCAAGATCTTCGACATTGAGGTTCTCTGGATGTTCCATGTCCGTTTCTCTATTCTTCCAGTATTCCACCACCACCACCCCCATTCACTCGCACTACTTTTCCTTCTTTCAGTTGTAATGTAAAACTTTTTAAGCTTTGTTCAGATCATTTTAGACTAAACTGCACTTTGAGCGCTTTTTTTGTGCCAAAATATTCGTATTAGAAACTCGTTCGACTTCATTGTTTTTGAAGCAAAAACAACAAAATAAACCGTAGACGATTAATTTTCATTAAATTCAAGACGACTGATTCCAAGAGGTATCCCTCGAGGAAATATGCAAAGAAAAGTTCAGCAAACAACATCTGTTCAGGACAACTGATGAGATTATCCTTAAATAAAGTGTTGTATTATTGTTAAATTGTTAATTTTTGACAATATAGTAACTAAGATAGTCACTTATTTAACAACTTAGGTAATCGTACGGAAATTGATTGAATTTTGGATAGTCGTGATCACGAAAGCTAATTCGGTAATGGTAGCAATAATCACCAATTAGACTGAAATCATATAGTGAACTTACAAATATAATTGTATTCTCTTCTCTATAATCCTGTCGATTGCCTTTACCGACAATTAACACTATAAAATCGAAATTAGATTGTAATCAGAAAATACTTATTTCACTATACATTAATGCAAACCAATTTAACGTAATTTGAATATTTCAGGAAACGGAAAATATATATTTCACAAATCCACGTATAAATTAAGTGCTTTAACACCACCAGTGATTAAGTTATCTAGGACATACTTTATATAAAAGACGACATATTTATTTGATACTTATTATATTTAAATGGCTTGCGGTCACGTTATTTGTTAATTCTGAAAAATTACGAACATTATCATTAAAAACAAACTAAACTCGAGAGGTGAAGTAGAGCAACGTTTAGATTATATTATATACATCATAGCTTATTTTTAAGCTGAAGTGGTTTTTGATTAACTTGTTTCAAGCACGATAGTACTTTCAGTATTTAGACACAAACTTCAGTTGTAATTAAATCAAAATCAAACACCTCGAAAAGCTAAAAGAAAGAACAAACAATGGGAAAATACAACAATTTCATTTGGTGCTTGTTCCTATCAAACACCACATAAAACGGAATAAATTAAGGATTGGCAATCGGAATTTTAAAGCAGAAAAATTATGTTTAAAGATATTCTCTTGGGCGAATGATAAAACATGACAGTGCTACTGGTGGAAAGATCTCACATAAAACATAACAATTATAACTGAAATCATATAAAGCATTATTTATTTTTAACAAATTGCTGGTTTAATTTTAAAGTTTACGTGGATATTCATCAATCTTATTTTTGAAGAATCAGAAAATAGCGTGTACACTTATTTACGAAATTAAGCTTAAAAACTTGGCTGGATTAAAATGTTATTAATGGAATGTTACATTTGAAGAAAAGGAGTGTTGTTTGTGTTTTGAAAAATCTTCTAGCAGAACTGTATTAACAGGATTGCTTTTGAAAAGATATTTAGCGCATTAATTGAACGACGACCAGTATGAAAGAATATCTACCAATTTCAAACGATCGCAAAATGAAATAATCCTTGCATTGAGTTGTACAATTCTAGTGTGTTTTTTTTCCAAACAGGAGGCATTACTCGATTTGAAAAATATGGATGAATTGTGGAAATAAAACAGAAACTTGCTAAAATGGCAAAAGAAGAGTACGGCTGGCCACAATTCACTTTACTTTCTTAGCTCAACTACTGTTTTATGGCCTTCAGGATCGGTTGGTTGTGCAGGAGAAAGGCGTGTATATACATGTCCGATGTTTATTATACAAATCGAAAATTACTTTACAAACGTGTGAGATTCCAGTTGCACGTATTTCTACCTAAATAACCATATTTATTCATGTGGCAATCATAAATCATAGCAGTTTTACAAACAAGATAACAACCGAAACTGGTATATTCCGCTTACTCATCGATATAGGTCTACTCGTCAGGTAATTTTACATATTAATATGTTGTTGTGAATTAGCTGAACCTGTTATACCTACTCGCTTTTTATTAGCGTATAATACCGAAAAAATAATTAAAATTTTAATCCTGTCAACAAATATGAAATATATGATAGTATTTTGGCTCTTGTTTTGCTTACCAAATTTATATCAATTCTCTCCCACTAATTTTGTCTACTAACTTTCCCATCCAATCTACCCAAATGTTAGATAGAATAACATTAAACACCACATCGATATTCGCAAAAAAGATCAACATTTATCTTGAGACGGTTTAATTACCTTGTCATCCCTTTTGATTTCTAAACAGACTCTGATTTCTCTTTCTGGACCCTGGAGCAAGTTATAAACCTCCCTCCGTATCAGGAACGACGTCAATTCTGGATAGAACGTGTTTTATACAAGCTCCCTTTTGTCCAGATTTTCCTCCGTCTCACATCACTAACAGAAGACCTACTCTACAGCTACAGCGACATTACAACACATACACAATACCGACTAATGTTTTCTGAATACAAGTGAAGCATCTTATGACTGCTTTTAGTAGAACTGTCCCCCTAAGTTCTTGTTATAATTTACTTATAAAAGGGCAAGTGAACGAAATAATAAATATAAAGCCTTTTGTGAGAATTCACACAATAATGGATAAAAATTCAGAAATTTCAAATTAATTTAATATTATTTTCAGAATTTCGAAAATAACAAGCCTCTTGACCTGAATTTTCGTCAAGTGGTATAAAATAGACGCCAACTAACAATGTTGGCAGCAGCCGTATGAATCAAGTCCTTGTGAAATAGTTTCATGAGTGCGTGTCCTTTTTTTTCCCGTATGCCATCATCTCCGTGAATAAGTATCAGGATAATAGGACGAGACACCGTTGTCAAAGTACACTTAACAATCACGACTAGGTGTTAATTAAGAAACTTGGTAAAGGTTTTATTACAAGATGATTTTCCATCAAGTCCGACGTCGTTGTCGTCGTCGTCGTCGAAATTCAAATATTCCAAAGCAAAAGTTCAGCAACTAAATCTAGTTTGTTAGTTAACGAATTTTCCAATAGAAAACTGGAAAGTTTTATTATTAATCGTTCAAAATATATATACGGATCGTTTATATTTATAAACTTTAAGTTGATTTCATTGTTTTGAATTTAAATTAAATTGATTCTAGTTAATCGTTTTTACTGTTTATAATATTATTTTGTTGATTTATCTTCATCAACTTCCAGAAAATTTGATTCGAAAACGAGTATTCAAAAACAAATAATGAATTGTCATCTATAATTCATGCTGAAATGTCCTACCAGAAACTAGATGAATGTTGACTGAGGCAGTGCTTTAATGTATTTAAACATCGATCGTTTCAGCATACTAAAGGTGACCATACACGTGACTACAATGCCTTCAGACAAGGCACATTTTAAACGCGTCATAACTATCGTAGTGTGAATGATGATACAGTGAAATTTACCATGTCTGACATGTTTGCAAAATTGTAATGCTCTGAAATATTATGGATTAATTTCAAGAAATTGAATTATCCTAATTGTATACGAAATGGACAGCTAAGTGTTTCATAATATCAGAAAGCTGGATACTCAACAACTTTAAGCTTGACATTATATACAAGAGGCAGTCAAAGAAAAATACACACAAAACGTAAAGTTGAGAAGAAAAACAGTTTCAACATTCAAATAATGGCAGAGAATCCGCACCATTACTTATTCACTAGAATCACATTAAGCTATCACAGCGAAGAACCATTTTTTTATTTAATTAATTCCCACCAGCGCACTATGTCAGGCTTTAAAACAGAGAGATAAAATGCGCGCCAAGTGACAGACGCTATTTCTCTTGTGATTTGAGCTTGACTTGTTCCCCAGGACAACCAACAAGGACAATCTAACAGTAACTCGTAGAGGCTACAATTAGGTAAACGCAGTCACACACTCATCCTTGTTCAGTATAACAAATTTCACGTATATTAGAGTTAGATAAATTAATGCAGATATGTGTACCTACGTACAAATGTTATTTTTTGTAGTCACAATCAATTTATTTAAGAAATACAATCGTGAACGTTGTTTCAGTAAAGAAGTAATACAATAAGAGTCCTTTATTTGTCCAATTTCACAAATCTAACATAGACGGAATTTTCAACTTATCGATTGCAGATGAAATTGAAAAATTTAGCTACTCTGCCATCATCAATCATAGCGGAGATTGGTCTGATGACCGAGACCATAAACAATATAGAGAATGTTGGTTAAATAGTATATTGGCTGTAACTGGGTCCAGTGTATTGTGATGAAATGAACCGTAACGACGGCTAGGGGTAAATCAAATAAACTTATCACTCGAATGACCTCGAATACGGCCATATATACACACATATGTACATACATACAGTACGACACACACCATCAGAATACTATTATCAAAATGTGCTTTTACAATTCTATGAAGATTTTTCCAATTTCCTTTACAATTTTCTCAAAATTCTCCTTCTTCTTTCACAACTCCACACAATAGGTATGGTTGTCCTTTTCAGTAATCGACAAACTGTCAAATGGTCCGAGAATAATATAAACAGAGATGAAATCGGAACATAAATATGAAAGAAAAAAAGCGCATACACACATCCTAGAATGGATCATTCGGAAAATAATAATACAGAAAAAAAAAATGAATCACCCATTGAGAAGAATATCTGAAATAACAGAAAATGGGATATACCTATAGATACACTGTATAAGGTTATTGTGTGTGTGTGTGTGTGTGTGTGTGTTGAATTCGTTTGAAAAGATTTTCGACCTATAGAATTTCTGTGCGTTTTTTTTTCTTCTCCATCAAATGGCAATTATTTGATATTTTTACTATTGACAATATCAGTTTATCAAATTAGCCTTTGATGCGAACAAAATCCATTTGAGTTAATTAAGAAAGTTGTTTCAGGCTTTCTGCAACCGATAATTACATCGCTGCTTTCATAAAATTCAATGTTGAACACTATAATAGATAGTAATTGAATGCTTTTCATTTCTTTTAACGAAAAATTAAACTGACTGGACACATTTTGCGACATTTAGGTACCTAATTTTGTTGGAGAAACTTGTATCATGAATTTCAAAAGCTTATTCCATATTATAGTTTACTTACAATTCGTCTAAAGATAATCTTATATAGTTTCTAGCAACACATTAGATTTCTATTGGTGCCGTATTGGTGGAATAAATTTACAAGTTTCAGTTTGCTTGTTATTCAGTCTACAATAAGAAGCTTTTGTTATCAACATTGTCATCGTACCTGAGACTACATTTGAACTTTCGTCAAGAAACTCCATTATAGACTCTCTACCATTTAGTTTGTGTCTTCGAAAATATAACACGGTTTGAAAATAACTTTCACTTTCCACCCTCTAATTGATAAGCTTAATGTACGACGAAATTCCCAAAATAAATCTAAGAGGTGATTCCATCAAGTAATGGACAAATATTTACAGTAGGAATTCTGTGGATTTTTTTCTCTGTTCGGTGACAAGAAATTGGCTGACGAATCGAAAGGATGGTGGGAGGCGAAATAAAAAAAAAACGAGAAAAAGAGGGAGGAAACAGTGAAAAAAAAATTGAGTTTTTCCATTCAAACAACCACAACGTATATACGTGGTGGAAATCTCATCTTGTTACCAATGCAGATTGGCCGGAACGACTTTCCACATTCTGACTTATGACATTCTTATAAAATTCCATTTTCGTGTGATTTTTGCTACGTTTGTTCGATTTGGTTTTTTTGTTCAATAATTTAAATGTTGCGCCCGGGATTTTATTGGAAATTTCCAAAATTGTGTATGCGATTTGTGGTTAGTATTTTATAATAAGGATAAGGAACAGGAATGGAACAGCAGGAATATAACAATAAATTCGGGTGGGATAATTTGAGGTTAAACAACTGTTCACTGCGGTTTCAAGCCGTATATTTTCATTACATCCTTCCTACTCAATATTTCATAAGATAAAATGAAAATGAATAATGGTTGGATAGATGTTGCAAAACCAAACCAAAAAGATACTCCTCCTACACTTTATTAAAAAATAATAAAAAAAACAAATCACTTTTTGTAATGCCCTAAATGCTTTTAGTACGTAAAAGATTTTATGACATTTTCAAAGGAAAAATTTAATTTAAACTTCCTTCTTCCCATCCAAACGGTATTATCAATTTTAAATGAACCAAATCATCAATAATAATTTTTATTTTAAATTGTAATTATCGGGTATAAGCCAACAATGCTAGCTTCCGCTTCGGCTTATAAGACAATGAATTATTGAAAATTTGAAAATTATATTATAATTGTTTCATATAAAATGAACCACTATAATAGTAGCTTTAAATAATAATAATAATAATAATAATAATAGAAATCAATAAACTGTCACCAAATTGAAATTTGTTCGTAACAGAAACAATTTTCAGGTTCGATTCAATCAAACTAACCGGGGGGTGTATGGGGTGTTGGAACATGTCAGGACCTTTTCTGATCGAGACATGTGAAAATTAAACGAGACATGCATATTAAGCAAACAACTTACAGACAGACATTTAGCAAATCACAGCCAGACATTTCGTTTACCTGAAACACAGAAGAGAGAATGTTGAATTTAATGTAAAACTCATTAGGACAAAGTTTGTAATTACATTTATAAGTAAAATTGTTAATTGAACCGAAAAAATTAATTAGGTTTGGTTGTTGATTTTATTAGTCTACTAAATAGAACAAAAGCCCGAATTTATTTCAACCATGTACCCGGGAATACTGTCGATAATAATTTATTCATTGATGTTATTTTGATGGAAAGCTAAGGATTATAGTTATTTGATTAGTTATTCTTAGATTGTTTATCCGTCAATTTAGTTCGCAGTACATCGATCAGGAATATCCGTTGACAGGTAGATTTTTATTAATAGTATACTTCCGTAGGGATTTGAATAATTTATCATTACTGTTTCAATGAAAAACCAAAGTTCAACTAGGTATAGATATCAATAACAAGTTCACCCTCACTCTATACTATAACAGATTTTATTGAATTTAACCCATTGTACTGGTTTTTAACATGTTCAAGTTTGAAATTTCGTTAACATATTACTACAGTAATCCTACTGGTTTTGTTGATAATTCAACAACCGTCCACTATACCTATTATAATCCATAGGTTGGAAATGAATTTTGTGACGCGAATAATTCTCTCAACTATTAAATACTGTTTAGAATCCTATATATAGGTATTCTCTACGTTATAATCGTTTTATAGAAAACCCATTTAGTTTATATTAATGGAATAGTTTTTGGGTATTCAAAAAAACATATCCTCCGATATGGAAAGCGATCCATAATGGTAACATCTGTGAATGAGTGTTTATAGAAATAATAAAATCTTTAATATAACATACTGGAAACAATTCAAATATATCCGAATAATGGGAATATTGCCCATAATCCTACTAAATTCGAAGACTCCCCATTTTCTAATGAAAACAGGAATTTCTGTTTTTTTTCCGTTTTATTTATTATTTGAATAAAAAACGACTTGAATGTAGGACATTGACGAACGGAATTCTTTGATCATAGGATCTAGGTCTTGGTATTAGTGAAAGCCTTTTTCAGTTATAACCGATCTTTGAAAGTTTACATTCATTCAATGAAGTTTCAATCAGTTGATGAACGAAAGCTGATTTTTTTTCTGTGCCCCCTTGTTCAAATACACCAAAGATCTGTAAATAAGATGTTTGCTTTTAGTTTATTTACACAAAAAAAAGGGCACAAATTTGTCTCTGCTATCTTCACATTAAATGTATGTTTAATAATAATAATAATAGAAAAAATATTATAAATTGTATACAGTAGATTATAAACCGACAGTTCTGATCATTAATTAGGGCACATCTTTCTGATCCGAAGTGCCTAATTATAAAGGAATTAATTAAGCCACTTCTTTATACCAGAAATTCCATGTAAATATATTCAGAAGCTTGGGTCTGGCAATTTATTTCATGAAAAAGTTAATTGAGTGTAAGAAAAATCATTCTATTCAAAACACACACAAGAGAAAAGGACAAACTAAATAGTAGATGAGGGAACAGTCTTAACGAAAACAGTAAATTGTGATATTGTGATATGTTTCCTCTTCATCAACCAAAAAAAAAAAAAAAACGGAGAGTAAGTTCATTATTGATTAATTTAATCGACATAAATGCCTGCAAGCTTTCATTCGCTCGAAATCCAATTTGATTATGTGAAATTCCCCTGCTTTCGAAATAAGTCTGAATAGAACTGATTTATAACAAAAAAAAATTTGGAGCTTTGTTAAAACGCTATCTAATTTGTAAGGAGAGGAAACAGAGAATTTCACATCTCTTTCAGTATGATTTTCTGTATCTGGGAAACATTCCACCTCAAACCATTCATTATTAAATTACCACGTTTACACACTTTGATTGTCTTAATATGTAGAATATGTGCTGCTAGTATAATATAAATGAATGTGAAAACAGACATCCCTGCAGGGAATTTCTTTTGTCATCTGCTCATGTAAGCAGTCTCACAATAAGCCCCTACTTATAATCAAACACTCCCCTTGAGTCTTAAAACTTTTCCAATATGCAAATGGTAAATGTAATTGATAAATTGAATGCAATAAAAGCAATAGATTTAATAATGGAGCCATTTGTATAATAATGTTTGGGTCAATGTTTCGACCATCTTATGGTGATAATTCCAGAACTAAAGGTAACTCACAACTTTATACACAGTAAAGTTAAACCGACTCAAATAATACGTCTATGAAGAGCCGTTTGTGATCATCAGTTTGAATCCTCTAAAGGACTATTCAAGTGTATCGTTTGAATCAAAGTTTGATATCAAGTAAAATCTCTTCCTGTTAGAACGGATTATCAGTTATGTTAGAAATTCAATCAGTTCCTGGTTGTTTGAACGTTATCTATAACACAACACCTACAATTTTATTCATTTAAGACTGCCTTGATGGGTTTTGAATTATATTTTTATGGGTGGTGTAATTTTCACTTCTGGGTATTATTTTTATGTTATAATAAATAATGGAGAGAATACCCATTTGATGATGGGTTTCTTTTAATTCAATTCACATTATCAGCGGTAGAAGTCTGTATACTTTTCGTGTATTAATTCAGCTCTACCATATGCCCCGTGTCTGAGTACACAATAAAACGTTTACGTTGTTTTTCTTTGTTAACCTTTATCAAGCTGAAGTTTTTCAAACCATTCGCTGTAATTTGCTATAAGCTTTTTATGAGATACAACAGGCTAGGGGTAGGCTTTAACAGTATTACCAACTCTGCATATACGCGTCCCGGTTGGGCTGTAGAATCCGGCATTACCAACCTATTTTATGACTCCACTAACTACAATGTGTGCACGAGCTTTACTCGAGACTCCGGTTTACTGCCTTAGGCTTATATTAAAACTTGTTTAAAACTAATCTTAAATCGTGTATATTGTAGGTGAGATCCTGTTTGTAGTCTAACAAAGTAACTCTATATTAACACTATACAACTTTGTTATTATATAGTTTTTGGGGCGGTTTAAGGTATCGATAAATTGAGATTTAATAACAATTTCAACTTATAATCAAGTTATTTGATCGTATATATAATAAAGACAATTCAACGAATTGTAAAAATCTAACAATAGGTATAAATTGGATGTTTAAAGGTTTTAATGTCCGGATTTCTCTCTAGAAAACTGTCATTTAATTTATCAGACTATTAAGGAATTCATGTGATGTGACGACGACACAGCAAAGCTGGACCAGGTTCGCATACAAAACAGGATATTACAGTTGTCCTGTTCAATCGTCCTGGTTTATAACTGTAAACGATCCTCTCAGATACGTTAATCTATCTAGAACTTCCTATAGATTTGATTCTATATATTATTGAAAAATGTGTGTTTTAATGTATTTACTAATATTTATTCAGAAAAAAAAGGAACAGCTGGAAATTTGAATTGTAAAGTACAAAACTTTAGCCCTGTTGACATTATAAGTTGAAAAGGGAGGAGTTTCAGAAATATCTGGAGAGTATAAAGATTGATTTACTGTACTGTTAATAATATCGTTTTATTATGGAACGATTGGATTGTAGAAATGCTCTTCTTCATAGTTTATCGAAAATAAGTTGGTGAGTGAGGAGACAACGTTACTTTCCCTTGAAAGATAAAAAAAAACAACAACCACAAAACAGATTTTTCGAGAATACACACAATTTCTTTGATCTTCTTATCTTAAGTCTTGTTCTTTTTTATCGTACAAGTATTCTCAAGATACCATGATCTTTCTCTCCAAGTAATGTCATCAAAATTTTTAAAGTACAAAGAAATGTTAGTGTAGAAAAATTTTAAACAGCAATACACAGTGATGCTTATATAAAAATGCTCGTCACTCTTGGGATGTAAATGTCACGAAACATATTTCCAGTTTTTTCTCTTGTTCCAGATTAGTCAGTCTCATGTATACTAGGGATTTTCTTGTGTCTTTTAAAACACAACAACAAGCAATAGATGTAAGACTCATATCAGCGCTTCTGCATGCTGAAAATACATGTAAAAATACAACCTCGAATGCACCATTCTGATTATAAAAACTCAAATAACAACAATAAAACACCTTGTATTTTAAAGGAAGAATAATACATCACGTGCTTACATTCATTTGAGGTTTTCCACAATTCCCATCTATTTCTCTCTCTCTCGTTTCTTTTATATTCCTCAATTTTAGTTTATTATTATGGAAAAGTTGTCGGTCGTCGTTCTTTATGCGGTCTGTCAAGAGATGAATCTTAATGTTTATAAATGTAAGGAAAAAAACTGTAATTAAGCATCATCTCACGAGAATTCTCTATTGTCGATAATGACACTAATAATAATAATGATAATATTTCTCCTTTTTTCTGTTTCCAAAGAAAATACTCAATTTACTTGAATATTGATTAACAGAATAATGTAAATAAGTTACTTTTTGAGTGGCAATTAGGCATCAGTTTGTTGTACGATTTGATTTCGAACAGAAATAAAGAGCTTTAAAGTATATTGCCAGACTTTCACTTAATACTGGTCGACTTTTAACTAATTAAAATTTCAACTTAAACAGACATTAGCAATCTTCAAGTTATTCGAAAATGTCGACACAAAAACACAAACAAAACCAACCAGTATTACCGAAACAGAAATAACATTTAAGAAGAGAGAAAATTTGAATCATCAACCCCCCGTTCGTCGTTCACCAACTTAATTAGTATTTAGGTACTGTTGATTAAATTAAAGGAAAGCCTGTGGTGATGATGGTGTCTATTTCACTTAAAAACAAAAATGAAAAGCTTGATTTACACAATACTCCACCTGAATTATTCAATTATTTTTTTTTTGGTTTGACTTTAGAGAGAAGAAATTATAGAGAAATTGCTATGGATTTGACGTAGTTTTGTTTTAAATTGTCCATAAATCATGCACGTAATCGAAACGTAATCAAATCGCAGTTAGCAAATGGAGAATTTCGTCAGTTGTATTGATTGAAGTTAATCCATCGTGAAAAATCGCGATGACAAGTCTATAATTCGGTTAGAATGCACGCTTTTAGAAAGACGAGAGGGGCTAAACGAATACCCATTACTACGATATGCCGTACATTTTTTTTTCGTCATATTAGAAATTCAAATAAATATCAAAGCCAATCTATGGAAATGTCATTAACGATTAAAATATAGTGGATATGGAAAAATAATATTTTGTTTTATCTAACGACATTTAAAGCTATATATTGTTCAATAAATCATTACATGTGTCACTTGTTGCTAGCGTTCTAAATGATTTGTGTGTATGTATTGCATGTACTTAATTCTTGTTTAAAATGATGATTATTGAAAAATATCACACACTGTCACTGGGGTTTTAACAACAAAAACTGATAAATGAATAGGCAATAATCCCATCCAAAAACTATTTATTTCTATTTTTTTTTTTCAAATTTCATTTACCTAAGTAATTTATGGATTTATTAATAACTATAGTTTTAGTATCTACTCGCGACCGGTTTCGGCCGTAAGACAACCATCTTCAGACGAATACTATAATGCAAAATGACAAAACAACAACAAATGTAAAATGTAAAATCGACTAGAAGTTCCTTGGTCCTTACGGAAGCAAACTATCTCAGTTCAGTGCTCTTTTAAGAGCTATACAGCACTCATCCTTAACAGTTCTTATGACAGAAGATTACCTGTTTAAGTATCACTTGTAAAGTAATGGATTTTTTTGTAGAGATTTTTTTTTAGCTAAATATAGCCGAAATACACCTGATATTGAAGTTACAATTTATACATATCTGGGTGTTTACATTTTGAACTTCAAGTTACATATAAGTTAAATTACCATGCTAGAATTTCACAGTCATGAAAAACATTTTATACATATATTCCTCACCTCCTACACACCAGGATATCAGTTTAATCTTGTAATATTCTGTATTGTATGTACACATATTTACATTTATGTAAGCTATATTTTTTGATGTAAATATAAAAATAATAGTAAAATTCACAGGAACAGGAAACAGGTTCAGCTATAAACTGAAACATTTAGAATTGTGCTGAAACAGCTATTCTACTATATATTTTCAGACCGACATAAGGAAATTTCCAACATGAATATGGTTTTGCACACCGGAATTGTCTTGATTGTGTCAAAGTTAATGTTCCTATAATACTTGTTGAAGTTATAATATAAATAAAAATGAATTAATATTAATTTGCAACAACCCTTTGAACGTAAAAAATCTTTTAGAAACTTTTTAATTAATGAAAAACGAATTTGTTTTTATAATTACTCTGTGTTAATAAAACCACTGGTAAATCTGTTATATAAGTTATAAGACAGTCCTGATTTCATTTTAAATCTAATTTTGTACTGTTGAAGTGCAGACAAATTTTCATCAAATGTTCATCTTGAAAATTTCGTTCATCATATATATTATAATATCCACTAATTCCCCAATGTGAAGTCGTAGTTTGATTCAAATTCGTGTAGAATTACATATAGACCGTAATTTAATTTTAACATCTACATTAAATGTGTTAAACTTGTAATGACTAATATTATCAAAGAGCACTTTAATATTAATAATTCAAAATTATTAAACAACTCAATTAGGTTAGATAGAACTCATCAAGTATACATATAGTATACCAGGACCGATATTATACACAAAGAATATTTCTATTTAATCGAAGAGAAGCTTGTATTAAAGTCATCAAACTAATGCACGTTAATAATAATAATAGAATCAGCTAATTATAATATAAAGCGGAATTTGTATTAAAATTAACTAGACAATATACATACCTAATATATAATAATAATAATGCATCATATTTTATAGATATTCGATATTCAAATCCCTGGATTATTAACAAAATAGATATAAGAAATTTTGTTCAGAATACTTGAAATGTAGGTCCCAATAGAGGAAGTTTTACGTGTTTTTTGCCTTTCAAAAGCAATTCGTTAAACAAGTTGAACATCGTTTTACTCGAACAGAATTGCACCAGCAACTTTTGAAATAAATCAATAGATTCGCAATAAAATCATCTCGTTACAAGATCCACGAAACTATTTCATATCCTCAAAAATTTCTAAGTACACGAATATAATCTCATTTTCATGGATAACATTAAAATCAAAATGAAAATATAAATATTAAACACCTTAATTAGCTGATAAACTTATAATTTTAAAGGTATAAACTCTGTATTGGGTAATTTTTCTTATCAATTTAGGGCCATTGAAAATAAATTGAAATTTCTATATATTGATGTTTGTTACTAGAAAACTTTTACATAAACTGGAAAAAAAGTCAAATACAAATTTTACGATCCTCTCCGAGTAATCCTTGGTCTAGTTTGAATGCGGTCCAGTCTATAAAACTACATTTCAGTCTTTCTTTTTATTATTATCAGTTTGATTACAAAAGAAAATCGTAAAAATACTAAAGAACTACCCCATTCCAATTGTCCATCTGTTTTTTTTATTCTATTATATATAGATATAATAGTAGTTAATATCGATCTCGATATAGTATAGAAATTTGATCGACTGTACATACTATATATAATTTTGTTTAATGACAACAGAGACCGGATAGTAGTCATGATAATGTTAAATAGAACTTCCTGAATTTGCGAATAGGCAATGTTCAAATGTGCACCAAAAGTCTCTTGAGATTCGCTCTCGAAATTAGTACAATTACAGTTTGTTGGTATGTATTGAAATTCAGTTTCAGTTCATTGCTCTTATATTGGCAATATTCTTAATGTAACCACAAATAGTGGCTTTGTTTTTGTTTCTATTTTTCTGTTCTTCAAGGAAAAAAATTATTTACATTTTAAAGTCTCGCGTTATTCAAAATAGAATATAAAATTTTCTCTACGAACAAACAAAATGGAAAATCTTCACTATTTCTTTTCTCAACAGGGTCACATTTATGTATTTATCAAACTGATAATGATACTTATATTGATTGACGATGATACACAAAGGAACTGAACTAAAATCATAATATCTATGGAATTCAGAGCAAAGTCATCGTTATGGTCATTGTTGGCTCTTGATGTTGAACGTTAACGAGGATTTTGGTATTCTGTACGTAGTCCTCGTCGATTTGTTCGGTTCCGATCAGACAGTAACTAAAGAATGAGTGTCCTCCAAGCAAATACAAGCACAATTTGAAGGCTTGAAAGATTTGTTTTGTCAGATAATCAGCGAAATTCAAACGCAACTCTCCATCTTTATCTTTATCTCTAAGGAATGTCTAAGGAATTTCTTGGCAGTTAAAATCAATCCAAACGAAAATCCACTTCTTCATCTTCTCCCCACCCATTTACAGCTGACAAACCCAATCAATAGTAGATGAGTTTACATGATAAAGGACAGAGATATAAACTTGTGATAGGAACAAGGATAGATATATGATTCAAATGTCCCGCTAAGCTTGCTGGGTGGAGCAAGCAAATCTTTAAAGAGTGAGGACGCTTGAATTGAAATTCCCTTATGAATATCCATAAAGAGTAAGAAGAAGATAAAGATAAAGAGTTGCGTTTGAATTCCATTGAATTTTTTACTCTAACCCACCCTACACTGGGTAGGTATACTTGTCTACTATTGGCCAATTTTTTCGGTTAAATGCGTGCGAAGAAGACGGTCTACGAGGTCTTGCTGACAGAATACCGTTTACCTGTCAACGTAGTCCTCGTTGACTTTGCTCTGAATCTCACTGTAGGTAAATTTTAAATTAAAAGGTCTAAAATTTCACTACTATTAGTACTTTTTAGTATAATTCAGTGGAACTGTGTTTGTTTATTAGGATGACTGCAATGTTGATTTATTGAATTAAAATGTAATTCTCGATGGATAGTAAGTAAATTGCTAATTTAAGTAAATAAAGGGATGACATTCCAGAAATTCAATACGAAACGTACCAGCACAGTTCTACATTATCCTTCTAATTAACATGTAGATAAGTAAATATCAGTAATATAGTAGAAAAATTGTTAATTATAGATAAATATTAACTGAACCTGATTAGTATCATAGCAATTACTACTAGAGCTGATATAATGTATAATTTATGAAATAAGTGAATAAATGATTTCTCGGTAGACTGAAATTATTGTTATCTAGAAGCTTTTACTCTTATTAACTGTAATACAATTTTAATGCAACTAATATACGAAATCAACAAACTGTAATCAAGTCGTGAAACAATAGAGGGGTTTTTGAAAGCAAGGGGTAGTAATAGTAAGCAGTATGGTGGTCGCCACCCCGACAAACATTGAAGCCAAGCCCGATGAATACAGTTCATGTCGTTGGACGGCTTCATGAATGTAACATGAGCTTTAACCTGTACCGGTGTGTATAGTTGTTTGACCTATATAGTAATATCTTGACTCTAGGAAACTTGTCGCTAAAGTCGCATCCTTTAATATAACGAATATCTTTACGTTCAAAGACATATTACTTTAGAGAGTGAATCAACAAACAACCCCCGAAACATATATTTTATATTCACCAAAATTTTGAAAATTCCAAACTTTAAAAATATTACACAACAGTAGAATTCCAAATGATGCTGAACTTTGTATAAGCGTATTATATTACGAGTAAATTAACGCGGTGTTAAATGCAACCTTATAATCAAACAATTACTATTTTCGAATTGATTAAACTGAAAATGGTAATTATATTTGCAATCCTCGGTTGTACAAAAAGGGAGAATATTCTACCAATAATAGCGATATCAAGAAATATTTCAACATAAGTAGGTGTACAACTATATCTCTTATCAGGCTTCTATTGAAGGATAATCAATAAATTCCTGGCCTGACAAATGTGTCTTTTCACTAATTACAACTGTGACAATCCCCAAGAGTCATATACATTATAAGGGACATTAAAACAGAAAAAAAATCCTAATTTTTTTCCATTTGTTCACTTTCTGACTTCTACCTTATTTCCATTCACATACCCGTATTATCCTTGATTTTCATGAAAGTAAGGTAATATATTATAAATCCTATATAACCAAATTCGACTGTCTGATTTTATCATATCTAATACGCTTGAGTAGCAAATACCCTAAATCAACCATTGAAATGTTGATTTTAATGATAACAGAAAGAAACAGCACTTGGTTTAGGATCTAGTTCAGACTCTTTTGTGAAAAATTAATAATTTATATCAATTTTTATAAGATCTGATAAACGTAGAAAAAGAAAATCTAGAAATGAAGCCATATTCAAATTTCCACCACCAAATTAGGATGACATTTAATATAACCGGAAAATATTTGAAAATAGGACCTTCCTCCTCAACACATTCATATGTATATGTATGTAAGAATTCGGCCAATTTTCATAAGAAATATTTAATGAAAAATTCAGCCCAAAAAAAATAAAAATAAGGGAATAGAGATCGACGATGAAAATGTTCATATCCTAATTTTCAGTAGAAAAAATCTTCATCATTTTCACCCTCTCTCTAACATCGAGAGAGGGTAACGAAAAAGACAGAGAGAAAGAGATTATGATGGTTGACAGGAAACTCAACGAATTGAATATGATTAGGAAAAATTTCAATGTTTGCCAACGGATATTGTATCGTAATTTAATAATGATTGTGGTATTTACAAGATGGCGGTGCTATGAAATACGACTGGGGATGCCACACCACTTGGACAGCATTTTAATAATTCCGTTATATGAGACGATATAAGTGTGAATTTAAGGACACTTATGGGAACGACTTGTACAAATTATGTATTTCAACAATTGATAATTGACTGAATTATTTCACTTGATGTTGGTGTATAATAATGACGATTGATGGAATTGGATCATTTGCAATTAACTGTTTAGCAATCGATTTAATATCAGTAACAAATCTTCAACTTTACGCCATTAATTCAACCCTTCACGATTGTATTGAATACAAATTATTAGAAATAACACTAGAATTATTATTGATTTAGTTTTGTTTCTCAAGCATTCAAGTGAATTATCCTGGGACAAATCAACTAGTTTACTATTATATTGATAACGAGAACGTGTCGGCGACGTAAACTTTCATAGAAATCGACGATGAAAACAATAATATGAAAGTTTTCGAATTGGACAGAGAAGAGATAACCATCCTGCCACGGCCAGATAATATCTTTAATATTTATTGAAAGCCTTTTAGCAACACGTTTGGCCTGTTAAAAGACGACTTAAAAAATTTCCATTTAGATTAACGCTGGAAAATCAAGCAATTAGTGTTCCGGTTCTTTTCTTTTTTCTCCTTTCGAAAATTTATTCAAACAATTTTTCAAATTTTGTTATTTGATCAATTATAAATTTAAATCGACCACCAAAAATTTACGATTCATTCCATCTTGATGAGTGGTTTTTCAATAATCGTGTAATTACTTTATGGAAGTATACGTATTCTAAAGGGAACGATAAAAATTGGCAATATTTACGTAATAGGACCATTCAGTATTCCAAGCCCAATATTCGCTCAATAGACGATTATGATATATAAAATATGATTCCATTGTCTTCGGTTAATATAGAAGTTTATATTTGTGGAAGAGATTCTCTGATTCAGTTTCAATATTCGAGAGACACAACGTTATAAATAAATATACCAAAATATAAAATATACGAAATGAACGGATATTATCTTTTAAGAAAACGAACGTGGCACAAATAATGAATACAGTCTTTTTAAGTATTTATTGTGCGAAATTAAGACGCTTCATCTTGTGAAAGATGCCCATTTCGATGATTAATGATTTGTTTAGAGATTTTTTTGCTCTTTTATCATTCAGTACAATTAGACAAGTTTAATTGTATTTTAAATTTCATTTTTATTTTTGATAAATTTGTTTTATAAAAGAGTAAAAAATTTACAAACGAAAAAAGCGAATGGAATAACGAATTACTGCCTCAAGTTTCCTGATTTTAATCTACTGAAATATATCAATGAAAGGAAAATCAGCAAAATCCATTTAATACAATTAATATTGAATCTATCTTGACCGTAAAAATCACTTCAACTTTTAAAATCTTTCAATAATTGTTCAAGTTTTTTTCAATATTCACGACTTTAAAAAGCTCGACAATTCTCGAGATTTCGTTGATTTTCTTTCTATATTGATTCTTCAACGTCGAAATCAACTAATTTCGCCTCTTGTCTGCTTTTATTAAAGGATAAACTGACGAAATAAGGCTACACGGTATTGGTGTGTAGGTTGTAACATTTTCTGTGGTTGTTTCTTCCGAAATTAGTCATAAACTTGGACATATAAACAATGTTTTTTCCCTTCTTGTCCTGTCTACTCTCATCGTCAACTTTATTCTCCAACTACAATATCTTCAACTATACACCGGGATCTTTTCTTTGAGTATAGAAGGAAAATATAAAAGGTGAAGTAGTATTTTCCGTTAAGTAGAATGTGCTCGATGGGTCACGTAAATATTTGATGGATTCTGGAACATTTGTCCTGAACGTAGATCTCATAAGTTGAACCTATGGTGCTATGCATTTTCAATAATAGATACCTAAAGTAGTCTAGGGCGTATTTATTTATCTTCATAGAAGACATTCATGTCTCGTATTCGACAAAAGGAAAGAAATATATTAGCAAAGAAATTTATTAGCTATTTTACAAATTACGAGTACATAACGTAATGTTACCTATTGTCTGTCGTCCGAATTATTATAGAGAAGTCTTCTAAAATCACAGTTTAAAAAAAGCATTATAGATATTGATGAGAGGATGAAAAACTCTAACTGGATAACACAAAAATATAACAAAGATTTGATGGAAAATATAAATATTTTAATCACAAAACTGTTATAAATTTGATTTGACATGTCCATGGATGCGACCCTGTACGTCAATATATATATATAGTGAATCGTTTTTGAATTATTCCAATTTCAGTATAGATATTTTATATTTTTCGACAACTCTTCATAAAAATTTTATTTATGTTCAAAATGTGCCCGATCTGTCGATATTTATCATTGTATGCCTATCTACATTTTAAAGTGTTTCCGCTGTCAGTGTTTTTGAGAAAGGTAAGAAAAAATTTATAGGTATATATATCCAGCGATCACATTTATTTTATCATGAGCCCATGTGTGTATGTGTTTATCTAAATGAACTTTAAAGCTTTTTATAAAAATATATACATTTTTCTGTTGTTTTACAGAAATAAAAATATAGATTCAAATATCAACTGAAAATAAACTGGAAAATATAAACCAGTCTGTCCATGATGTGAGTAACCCATACCTACCTATGCTACATTGTAATAACAATCCTTTCCCTTTTCAAGCAAATTGTTGTATGTTTGTTTTCTTTTAACAAACAACAAGGCTCGTTATCCTCACATAAAGTCGAGTTTATTCTCCCAGACCGTACGTTTTGAATGTGATTTTACAAAATCTTGTATCAATACTAATTTTACCATCCTAGGAAGTTAGACCTGTGCTTTGACAAATCTGAAAATGAGAAGTTTTCAAAAATACCTCCTTTTCGAGATAATCATTGTATAATTTAATTTTCCACAATGCTCCTTTCACATGTGATTGTTACGCTTAGCAGAGCATCAAATTTCTATAATTTGACATGACTTGACGCAATTTTGTCCCATCCTGGCAGTTTTGAACTGGTCGTAAAATATCAAACAGACTGGACATTTCTGGAGAGAATCTAATTTAAAATGGCACTTGTCCACTTTCAAAGATAAAACTCCTGAAAGTGAAACGTTATGTAGGGCCAACCTTTTTTTATACGAAGACTAAATTACTATACATAATATATTTCTGTATCGGAATGACCTTTGGTTTGTACAAATAGATTGTTACAGTCATTGGTTGCGAATAGAATTGTCGAGTTGTTGTTAATTGCTTTTTTCAGTCTTTGTTGTTATCAAATCAACATTTCGATTTTCCCTTCTGCATATTTACATCACAAGGAATAATTTCCTGATTGTAATGAGTAGGATAGAGGTTTATTATCGCAAAACAATGATTCATGCAACTCAATTATCGGTAAAGCTTCATCAAACAAGCAAACTGAAAATTAACTCCTGATAACGTACAATTATTACAATAGTTATTCGTCTAGGTATTAGGTATCTATTGTGGTTTTAAAATGAAAAAATTGCAGTCGAAAAAGTATAGATGATTTATTCAAGCATTTATTATTATTATAGACTTTAAAATTTAATAAAATCACGAGAATTTGATTAGGTATGGGTTTAGCCAATTGTAAAATCGTTGACAGCCCGCAGCTACCTATACGATACGCCCTTTTTAATCAGATATCCTCCAGAATCGTAGAATTTACCCTAAAATTGCGTAGGAAATTACACGTCAAATTGCTGATGTTGAGTTATGATTGGTCGACTACAAGATGATTTGTTATTGGTGGTTTCATAAATTAAGTTTACAGTCTCCTGACGATGATTTGTATCCCTTCAGACAAGAATATTGTATATTATGTATAATACATATTTTTTGCTATTTATTTTTCCAGACGAAGTTCAACAGGATTTCAGCAATAATTGCTTCCTGACAAGTACAGGATATGCGCTTCAACATTTCAATATAATGCAAATCTAAAATATTATATCTGCATAGGATGGATACAATTATAGAAAAGTAATTGGCAAAATAAAACGAAGAACAGTAACTGGAAGGTATTCGATGGATTCGGAGAAACTTTACAAGTTTTTTTATTCCTTCTTATTTATGTTTATATTATAATACATTTTATAGATGAAAATTGACATTTGCTTCCATTGCGATTTGTAAGCGATGGTAAGTCGCCTGAGACGTGGTTTAATTAAGATACGACATCTTGAAGTAATAAGATGTGATCTACCTTAATATATGCGACGATGATGACTTTAATTTCTCATTTCTCCCAAGGTAGTTTCACTGGTATATCTTGTTAGAAAATCGCCCAGAGGTTCATTAACGCATGTCTGAAGATGATCCAGTCACGGTTGGCAAACCAAATGTGACTTAAATTATGAGAGATAAAGGTCGACCCATTGGGTTCTCACGCAAACCATTTACTTGAAATTTGTGCTTGAATAATTTCAAGATGGCATACAACAAATTTTATTAAAATATCAACTATATAGATATATCTTTATGAATAGTGGTGTGTCGCCGACGATTTAAATTTATCCAATGAGCTTAATACAGATCATTGGGTAAATTTAACCTATTAACTATATAACTCTGTTCAAATTTTATTATTCCAAGGAATACGAAATTTTTGTTGACCGCAATGAGAAACTTGCAAAAGTGGAACGGAATCATAAATGCTATCTTTCTACTATCGGAAATATAAAGCCATATCTTAAAATTAGGAAAATTTATGCTTGATATCTCTCGAATAACTTAAAGTTAAGTTTATGAAACAAAATTGCCTGATTAGACTTGCCTAGAATAACAGATGAAAATCAATAAATTGGTCCTTGTTTAGCAAAAAAACATCAAGAATATTATCTGAAAGTATAGACGGAGACAAATTGCAAGTACTAGTTTCTCGTTGGTTTTTCATCCGAATGCTGATCAATGAACTAATTGCAAATAATAAACTCCCCTTGAGCACGTTAATTTTTTCCTCATTACTCTATTGTCGCCATTTTTACAATCTTTTGTTTTGAAGCCGAAACTGCCCAATTATTATAAATAAGACTGAAAAGGAAATTTTACCATTCTGGAAATCGCACAACTAACTATAAACCGATTTATTGTTAATTTAAAACAATATCCGTATCCTTTTTTTCGCAAAAAAAGCCATTGATTTAATATTCAAAACGTGTCCTAACATTTCACGTTTACGGTTTGGCTATAAAAACGATTAACTTCACGAAATATTAATAGTGCTGATACATCATCCCCTAAATACAAACGATATGTAGGTAAATGGCGGTGACACATTCAAGGTTTGGTTAGATAATTTTAGCTCTTCCAAATGTTTCTGTTAAAATTCACCCTCTTTTTGGCCAATTTTAATATATGATGTTAAAACAAATAAGAGGTAATAGAAAACAATATTAGAAAGAGGAAGTTCACCAACCATAAATTTCAGTCATATGTAATAGCGAACGTTCGGTATTGAAACATGTAAAATTCATAACAAGTAACCAAGTTGAAATTTCGCCAGAATGTCAGAGGTTATTTTTGTCTACCACATGTATGTACACGCAGTCTTTCACGAAAAAAAAAACGATCCAAGCCAAATCAACGCTTAGCCTAGTTACCTCCTAAACGATATACACGTTCCTGTATAAACAAATATCAACAATTATAATAAAAATAAACGCGATTCGAATTGATGAATATCAATAAACTGTCATGTGCAAAACTACTATTAATTCAAATAAACGTTTTATTTTTTCCATTAATATCAAACTGAAAACACAGACCATTACTAATCCAAACAATCATTCAAACTGGCTATGTATATAATTCAAAACAATGACCAGAGAATTGCACATAATAAAAGGGAAATTGTTCAGTTAACGCTAGTTTGTTACAAGCTCCAATAAGCCACGACCCGAATTAATCAACAACCTGCCCTTGTGTAACAACTTGAGTTGGCCCAAAACATCACCTTGAACCCTTTCAAGACCACAATATTCGATAGGACGACCTGTATTTGGAAGCATTGCGGTTTTTCCATACCCATCAACTTGTACCGATATGTATGGAAAAGGAATTGTGTTGTGTCAAATATTTCTTTAGTTTTCATGTTTTCATTTTTCTACTTTTGCCCAAAAGAACATAAGTAACCCACCCCGCGGTCGTATATATTATTTTAACATAATATTGTGTTTACGTCGCGTCTGTCATTCTAAATAATGATTCTATCCAACGAAACACTCCAAATGAAACCAGCCGAACGATAAACAACATGAAAATATCGCGTTTGGTGATAGTAAAGAAAATTGCCGGATTTCAGAACCACCAGTTATAATCACTGAATGGATAAGAAATATTCCTAATGTTCATTGTTTATGATATCGGAAATCTATTATTATGAATATAAATTAATTTATTTATACCTAATTCTCGCGTAACAATTACACAAAGTAGAATTGTAATTTTCATTACTAAAACTGTATTCATCTTCATTAGTAGAGAAAAATCGCTGCAAACAATGTGTATTATTACGAAATATCGTAATTGTAACAATGCCAGACAAAAAAACACTGCTATTGTGAAAAATCATTAGCTATCTTGTTTTTTTTTTTAGGTTTTTATGTCATATTAAAATATCTAGATCAGGCAACAGTTCAAAAGCTTTGTAGAAAAGAAAGAATCCTACTTGTATAATGTCTACCTGTACATATCATACAAAAAATTCGAATACATCAAGGATGGTATTTTGGAAAATTCTTTTAAATAACACTGTTGAAACTCATATTTACATATGATACATCTACCTGTATGTTTAACATTGGTAGGAATTTTGTCACGTGAATCCTGTCTATATATGTTTCGAATATATGCTTTGAAAACTATATCAAAAGGATCACGATAACGTAATAGAAATTCAAGTATAAGGTGAATTCGATTTACCACACAACTCGTCCTTAAAATTTTACCAACAAAACGTTGAAGTTTATTTAAAATGTGTAATGCTAACAAGAGAATTTCTATTTTTTGATAAAATCCAATAAAAGCTCATTGTAAACGTTCAGATGATATACGAGTATACGTATTATAGAAATCATGTAAGAAAAATATTTTGGATGGATGCGCAGTAGATCTTCAATAGGTGGGGGATACCAGAAAAGCACGTACTAGCAAGAATTGTGAATCTCCAGTGGTATCCCATATTACAAAAGTCTCTAACGATGAATTTTTCGAAATGAAATCAAACTTTTAAATTCTCTAAAAGGCAACTAAAACCAATTATCTAATTTGCTTTACAAGTTACATCGATCTTTTATGTTCTTATTGTAGTTTATTTATCTATTATTTACCTATCTTGTAGTTAGTTGCAACGCCACTGTCAGAAATACACGAATCAAACCGAAGTGTTCACCGAAAGCTATCGAATGCATTTAAAAATCTGACCGAAAATATTTTTCTTAGATGATATGGACTATATGTATTTATTACATTTCACAGAGAATTGTAGCTCAATTTGGTTAAAGCTTGGATGCATTTTTACTGTGTCCATTTTACTGTTTACTTTATGTGTAGTTTCCGGACTCTAAACTGTTGGTTGTTTTATTCATTGCTACCACATTCACATTTTCATTTTATACTAGACATGAGGTATAGTATATCTGTATATGTGTGTCCATTTCCATTAAGGACAAGTTTTAATATTTTAAATTATTAAATATGAACGATATGGTTCATTATAGTCAGTAATGTCTCACCTATTTCATACTATAACGAACAAAGAAAACTATTCGTTAAACAGAATCCATTACAAACTCTATTTTCGTGCTCAAAGCTTATTTTCAGGAAACTAGGCTATTTCAGGTGAATGTATATATTAATTGTTTTTCAGGAATTTGATTATTTTTCTGGGGTTTAGAACAGAAAAAGACTGATAACATAACAATAAAAATATCAAAAACCATTACTTTAAAATTCTACAAAGAAACCTTCTTGATATTGAAATGTTTATATGAAAAATATCTGTAGGTACTCCTGAAACTACTGAAAATTTCATGAAACTGAAACATCAAATATGTTATTGAAACAGATAGAAGTATAGGTTCTCGATAGATAAAAGATGATTTCTGGGTTGTGTGGATTCTATAAGTAAACATATAATTAATTAGAAATGGAACTGATGAAATAATTGACCATCCAATCAGTAGGTAGATCCTAATCAATTTAGTAGGGCTTGATGATACATATAGGTAGGTATATGAAAACATTTCCATTAGGTAAAATCAACACATCATAGCCGCCATCATTGACGCTGTAACTGAATCTCATACGATATATGTAATGTCAACAAATCATCGAAATTGAAAATAATAAAATGATTGTCTGACAACAAATCAGGTAAAATTGCGATTTAATTTAATATTTAAACAGGTAGGTAATTGCAACAAAAACCAAAATAAATCGGATTGGTTCAGTAACAATATAACTGAAATAATAATTGATATTTATGTAAATGAAATCTCCTGAAAACTATTCAACATATTGGTACAATTAGGATAATCTTTTCAGTATTGTTATCAAATAGAGGCAGACTTAACAGTACAGGTATATAGGCAATCGAAATATTTTCAGTAAAATTAATATAATGTAATGATATTGGAAATTCGCACTGTTCAGTTAATGCTTTTATTCCCCATCCTGCCCGGCGAGAAGATTGCGATTGAAGCGTTTCCCTAATAAATCATTTATAGTTGAGCATGAATTTTTCACGCCCGAAGAGATTCCGATATTATGGAAAAAATGTCGATTTAATAAAGCTTTTGCCATTTTTTCCGTTTTCTTTCGTCGTTTTTTTTTGTCCTTTCTTTTTTTTTCGTCCCTCCTTCTTTCAGTCATTTCGTGTGTTTTTTTTTCTTCTTCTCGTCCCTTTGCTTTCGTTTGCTTGCTTGCTTGCTGCTTCTTCCTGTGTTGTTAGAAATTCCATCGTCACGTAGAGAGAAGTTTTGAATAAATATAATTGAATTTAGTTGAAATGAGTTATCATAAAATGAATATATTCACAGCTAAGTTGACATAAAAACGGAGAGAATCTGCATGAAATTTGCATCTGAAAAGTTTCCTTCTCATAGCTTTCAAGCTAATGATGTATTCTTTGTAATTTCTATAATAGATCTATATTTTGAGAAAGTTGGAAATTTTTTTCCTATCATCCAGCAAATACTGACAATTTTAGAAATAACATGGAATTAATTATTAAAGTTCCAATGTTGTCCCAGTTAATTATCTTGAATATCATAGAAATGTTTCGCTGTTGTGCCTTATTAGTAGATTGTTGCTTTTTTGCTGTTTTCTGTGAATATAAAATATGGAATCACTGAATATATTCGCGCGAATTTTCCAGCTATTTTGCAATATAATCTTATTTAATTTTTTTAAACAAAATATATGGATAGCAATAATTTTACGCGTAATCTAGATAGAATCGTAAATTGAGTTTACGCACAATTGCTGACCATATAAATTGTCATATGAACTGAAAACTCCAAATATTGGGATCAATAAACCTGCTCATCATTCAGAGGTGTTATTTTAGTATTTGAATTAATTTAAAGTCACAGATTTCTAAATTACACAGAAACAATGTAAATTCAAACAATAATTTTAGAAATAAGAAAATACGATGGTATGTTCTGTTTTCAAATCAATGTCAGACTTTGTTATTATTTCTCTATTAACTATTAGTAAGCGGGGAAACAGATGCTCATTCTCCCTACAGGTAACTAATTATACAATGAATCAGTTTTCTTTGTTACAAAACATATTATTTCAAAAATCAATTTTCAATACGCCGCCTAGCAAAATTGATGACAGTCAGTCATAGTTGTATAAAATTAAATTAATCAACGGTAGGTATACATTATTGGAAATTTTTTACATAACTTCCTTTTACAGGATATGAAATTCATCCACTAACAAGGCAAAATGTTTTGAATGTATATAGCTCGTATCAAAAGTTTATCGAAAAAAAAATGTATAAAAAGTTTGTATTGATGGTATAATGGTGGAGGAGTGCTTTTACAAAACCAAAAACTTTATAATTTTATTATTTGGCCAAGCAAATGGATAGTCCGTTTTAAGATAAATATAATTTTAATAAACAAAATTCTTCATCTGCCAATACATATATAAATATAAATATCTAGTATAATAAAATATTTTCACAATCGTCTTTTATAGAAAATCTATCCAGAGAATGTTATTGCAATACAAACTCTAGAAATTCTGGAATGAATATAGAATCGAAAACTATATATATATTTAATGTGAATATAAATATTATATGGGAAAATGGTAGGGAATATTTTATAAAAATTATCTCCCGTTTCAACGTCAATCACTGCCACAATTTCATTAGTTTTAGTTACAAAAAAACAGTGAATTTGAACCGAAACGTAACCGTGTCTATTTTTATACAATACAATAAATTCATTTTATGAAAAAAGCCCTTTAAAATAATTTAAAATAGTAGCTCAATTATATGATGGTTGGTGAAACCTACCATTATTACCGTCATTTATTATACGCCCATGATCCAATTATAACTACAACACTACAAAACTCATCTGATTGAATCTAATTTTATCAACGACCATTTGAAATATTCCCATTAAAACTGGCACAACGTCGCCAATTTTTTCTTTTTCGTCTTTTTTTTCGCATGAAAATAATCCAGTGATTCACAGCTCTTTTTTCAAAAAAAAATAAAAAGACGAAGAAAAACGATGCAATATTATTTTAACGATAACAGAAGCGGAAAAAAAATGGAATTCCGTTTTTTCTTTCCCTGTCCCAGATCTGATGGAAAAATCACACACAATATCGGAACTGGGTGCGTACAGATTCCATTCTATATATATGTAGTTATATATATTTTTGAATAAATTGTCAAGTGGCGTTTTAGATCTCCGAAACTCATTTATTGAATGTCAAAATATAAACTGCGGTGGTAGAAAGTAGAGGACAATTTATATTTATACTGGCAAGTATTTCGATCCAACTGATTGTGACTAGAAATAAGAAAGGACCAAACAAGAAAAACTACTATTAAGTTAAGAAAATGTGGAAATGTGACAAAAAATCACGAATTCTTGCTAAAGGGCGCTATAGTGGACATATACTTATCTTTGATCTTTAGTACCACTTGATATTATCTGAAATGGCGCAGATTTTCGTTGTTACAATCAAGGATAATATAGTTTTGTATTTGTACTGTGATAGGTACCTACAGGATCAAAGATGGAAGAACTGCAGGAATTTAATTTGACAGATGAAAGTGAAAGATCGGCACGTAATGATGTAGGTGTACAATTGGACACGAGATACCTGGACAAGACAGTTGATAAATGGAGCACTATAGCGATTGGATTGACACGTGAATGGTACGATAAGAAATTGAAATCACCCATCGGACCGGATAAATCCGATTGGAAATTAGTTTCTTATAATTCTCTGTATAATTTCATTAAAAAAGTACAAATTGCATGTTACAAGTACTGTCGCAACAAAGGGAACCACCGTTCTGTATAGACGTGCTCTAAATGGATTTCAATATAATTTGCTTTATTATTGATTTCAGTCATATTAATTATTAGTTTTTATAGATTTCCTTCCAAAAGTTCTTTGTTTGTAAACTCTGTTGGTCAAAACTTCTATTAATTTACTAACAATAAGTTTGTTATTTATATTTCAACGTCAAGTACATCCTGTTTGATGATCCCTTTTCTCCAATTTCGCTTCACTGAACCCTTAACATTTAATGAACTCTTCAATGTTCACTTTCAATAACAAATGGAATTATTTCTAATCCCTTGCATCTGCATCTGTACCTATAAGTATGGGGTAGATTGCTATAGGGGTCCATAACATTTTTTTTTAATTTGAATTCATTCTCTCTCCTACAATTAAAGGATTATTTAAATTCAACATTAATACATTGCAAATTTAACTAGGAAACAATTTAGATCCACCGTTTGTTTTTTACTATTCCTTTACTAGTGCAATTCAAGCCTGAAATTGGCAAATCATTACCATTTTCTCTCATAAATGGCTTGGTGCTAATTGAGCGTCGCCAACAGAAATATGTAGTGTTGCTAGAATTTCGAATAAAATTTACGTAAAAATATGCAAATTCTAGCAAATTTGTTGTCGAATTTCGAAATTGCTATAAGGAATCAAATTTATATAAATTTTAATGCGAAAAAGATTGGTATTCAAAAATTCAAAAATGTATTTACACATATAGGGGAAAAAACTGTCTTTTTAAAGTCACATCCTATTAAACAATAAAATTTTAATGTTCATAACTTTTTTCCAACATTAGATTATGTTGGAAATTTCAGTCTTACCATACTCTTGTCGTAACGCTTTTATCAACTCGAAAATATCAAAAAGCTCTTTTCGAACTCAAAACTTTCTAAATATATATTCACTTAAAACTTTTTTTTTTCAATTAGATACATTCGATTTCACGAATATAACGAAAATGTTCTGAAAACTGTCGTTGTGATGATGCCACTGTCGCTACATCACTTTAAAATATTTCCAACACAGAAATTAAATTAGACAACAGTACTTGCCCTTAATAGAATATAAAGTCAATTTATACGAAATCTCTGCTGGAAATCATCTATCTTGCTCTAATATATACAGACATTGGTAATAGCAGACAGGCAATATTGGCCCAAATAAACCAGTTAAGAATAAGCAAAGTATAATATGCTATGCATACTTAATGTCCGTGAAATGTTTTACTCATAATTCTATTAAAGAACGAGTAAAATACTACGACGAATATTTTACACTCTTAATAGAATGCAAATTTTTTTCGTCCTGTCTTCATCTAGTATACCTGTACTTTTAGTACAGGAAATAGAATCTAGAAACGTTCGAAACATAAAATCAAGAAAGTTTTTCGTTAGATTTCCCCTTCAACATAGAACGGTTAACATTTTAACTTTCAACATTAGCTTTGTAGATAGTCCCCGCCGTCCATTCCGCCACCTGTTCATTTATCGTCTTCACCGGTGGGGGCTCATCCTGTTGTTGTTCTCTACCATTTCTTATGTGGTGTGTTTTCTCACATCCGGCGTTTCGCGAGCAGTCAACCAAAGTTCCGGTTAGGGATGACAGGGCTGTTTAAATTCTTGAACTGACCCTTGTCACATTGTTCTTGAGAAATATTTTTTAATAATATTTACACAAAAATTCACGCCAGTATTATTATTGTTGTTGTACAGGGGTAAAAAAAGCGCACAACTTTATTTCAGAATTTCGTCCACAAAACACGTATTGTCCTATATTTCTTTTTTTTTTGTGTCATTTCCTATTCAACATACAGGAGAAAAGGCAAAACAACAACAGGACCTAAAAGATAAAAAAAAACAAAACGCAACATGAAATGCCGGACTGTTTCCTGTTTTATAGCCAACTTTTGTCGAGAAACTGAATATTTCACCCTTGAAAATATTATAAGGTTGGTGGTAACATGACATTTTGTTTTAGGGCTTTGTTTCATGTAATCGCGTAAATAATAATATTATTTCTTGTTTGTCCTTTTTTGACTTGTAGGTTCTATAGAAACAATCATTTAACGAAAAGAGCCTCTTATAATAATTAAAAGTCAACAAAGAAAAATACAAATAAATGCACTTTGATTGTTTAAAAGGACCAAATTCGATTGGATTGGAGTGTAGACTTGAAATCTAAGTTTACAATGATTTGAACAGTTCGCATGTACTAGTATTACATGAAGTTAATTAAAACTTTAACACAAATAGAGGTGCACTTAAAATAAATCCAACGGTTTGTCAGTAAATTAAATCCCGAAGATATCTTGTTTGTTAGCTATTTATAATTGAATGTACAGTAGATTGCCGCTAATCCGAATAGCTCAAGAAAACGCGTTTTTTTTTTAAATATTACCACATTCGTACGGAAATGAATTCAAAAGATTTAAAGCGTGGTGATGGGGATTTTGCAACGATTTTGGCTCTGGTGACACGAGATTTTTTTTGTTCTGAGAAAGAGAAATGAAAAAATCCACATCCAATTGTACAAAACATACTGCTTTATCTATTGTTACACAGTGGCTAATCCGAAAAATGCGGTCATTCTAAAGGACCCTAATATAAATTAGTTCGGATTATCGGTAGTATACTGTATTTAACATCAAATATTCAAAAGCGAAATTATATCATTTGTTGAAATTACAATTTTCACAAATTTTTCAACATGTCAGAGGAACTGTCTGGAAATGGTCCAGAAAATATAGAGAAAATTTTTGTAAATCGAGAAAATCTATATAGTAATTCACACAAAATAGAACAAGGTTGTTTTAGAATCATCTGTTTTGATTTAAAATAATTTATTCTATTATTTGAATTTTATGATCGGAGATAATCTGGAAAGTTTCTACAGTTTATAAAAAAAACAGTTTAAATTAAAGAAATTCTCAACAAATAAGTCACACCTATTCTAAGGATAACTAGGACTCTGTGATCAGGTACAAGAATATTTAAAATCAAACTACAACACAAAATTGATAAAAGGATTACAGGAGAAGAATGACTAGAAAGGTGCCTTAATTCCTATTGAACTGTAATTTTATTAATGTTATTAATAAAAATCTGTCAACGATTACAACAAAGTTTGGCAACGACTACATCGGATCGAGAAGTATAGTAGGTGGTACCGGATATCGTATAAACAAAAATAAACTTCGATTAAAAAGCTCGTGGAAGATATTCGAAACCTAATTTAGAAATATACATACCTAGTTAGAAATTCGATTGGTAATTATTGGAAACGTCCGGAAATGGTACAAAAATTAATTTAACCATAGGTAATTTAATCAATTTCAGTTAAATTCGACTTCCGGTTACCAATAATGGTTGTTATGCATCATATAAGAATATAGTTATAGGAGTTGAGATTAACTGCATCAACCCTAAGAAAAAGGTTTTCTACACGACAAAGGACAATTTTTACCGCTCATAAACGTAACAGGATTGATGTTCAATGATTAACAAGAAAGTATGTTGGGTCATAATGATCACGATAAGTTTGTGCTACAAGTACGATAGGATGGTTTAAAATAAATTTAGAAGTTTATAAGAATAATGACCGAAAAAAATAAGAGGAGTATTTATGTTTGCAATTAACAGCACAGAATATAAAAGCCCTAGCCATTCGTGTGATAGGAAGATATTAAAAACTAAGCTCACAACTCGGGCTATTAAGAGATCTTTTGAAATAAAGAAGTAGTCGTCGTTTTTTTTTTGTGGTGCTATTATTATATAAGATATAATTAAGGATATAAAGGAAATTCCCACGTCTCTGACATTTCTTTTTAGAAACTAAAGCTATTTTCATAACCATATAAGAGAGTTTGAAGTGAGAATTAACGATGTTAAATATATTTCGTACAACATCCAATTTGCACATAAAATAAATCAAAAACAAATAATTTGAGTTTTCAACCATAAAAAGGAAACAATCATTTCAAAATTGAATTGTATAATTGTTTTTAAAAAGTTGAAAACATTGTGTGTGTGGCAAATTTTTAATTTCCATTTAAATCCGTTTTTATTTTTTTGCGAGAAAGTTTGAACATTTCAAATATGATACAAAAGTTGGCGGTAAAGAAAACTTCTGTCTGTGCCACGTAATTAACTTGCAATTGTTAAAACAAGTCGTTTATATTCAAAATACAACGAGAGCAGTCCTGGAACTTTTTAATAACATTTAAATATTCCAGTTCTTTTATATCTCGTAAAGACTTTTACATCGGTATTTATATTATTAAACACAAAAATAAATTAAATAAAATAAGCTGCCAGTTTTTAAAACACGATTTAAATCGAGTTTTAATAAAAATAAACGAAAAGGCGCCAAGTCGAAAAAAAGCTCGTTATTATTAACAACTCACCTGTAAAACATATCAGAACAGCAATGATTAACAGTTGTCCATAGATAGGTGTGATCATTTTGTTCGTGTTTTCTTGTTAGATTTTCTTAAAACAGCACAAAAAAGTTGTTAATATTTTTTATTATTAGAATAAAGGTGGTACGACGACAAGAAGAAATATCGATGCATCACATTGTCGAAAAGTCTTCGATTTCGAATCAGAGTTTATTTTCGGGTTTTTCAAAAATGATTACGTCCCTCCGTATTTCAGTTATATTGGCAAAACTTTTCAACAGCGATTCTAATTTTAAAACTATTTTCGTATTCAAGAAATGCCGTTAAATATAGCCGGTCTTGTAACGTTTCCTATATAATAGTATGATGATCTAACAGGAATATATAGGTTATTAATTATCCTTTTAAATTAATCAACAATCACGTCTATTTAATAGAAATTGAATATTTCCAAAAATTGAGGATATTCTAAATATACATCAAAATCCTTAAGGATTGATAGAATTATAATCACTGGTACGGTGATAAGTGATAAGTTCCTCGTGTCGGTAAAGTGTACGTGTCTTTGGCGTAAGACTAGCGTCGAGACGGCAGCCAGGATGCGCATCCATCCACTAAGGAGAGCATTCGCGACGGAACTAAACTCCTGTGTGTATGGGTGAAAAAGATACCGCCGCCGGCCGACCTGCAATACTACACAATATACACATGCGCCCAAAAATTAACAGGTGCCTGGAGTTTCGACTAGACACGTTATTCCGGGAAATTGGAACGGCCACCGATAAATATCCATGTAATTACCGAAAAAGTCATTGGTGCTGATCTGTCTGTCGTGGTTGTAAATTAATTAATTACAAACAGTCGGTGAATGTACGGAGGATTAAATGAAATAAATAAAATCTCGTTGGTTGTTGTTACCTTTAGGTTTTTTATTTCTTTAGATTTCCTTTGAACAGCGTTCAAAGTTTTTATAATAAACGGACTAGATTCACTAGATAGTAGTGAAACTTGTTAAATGCAGCCTGATATTGAGGAAACTTGGACGAGTTTTCTTGAAAGGATCACACTTTATTGCTATGTGGCCTGAAGTAAGTGAAATACAGCTCCTGAAGTTTCCTTCACAAAAATTCTATTTGTAAGATTTCTATCATCAAAAAGGAATACAAAACAATTTCATATTATATTGGTAAACAGTAAATATCTGAAAGAGCAAAAAAATGTAATAAAATGGGAAAAAGATTTCCTTTTTCAAAAAGTAATTATTCCGACTGTCTTTCACATTCATTATAACCATTTTATACATAATGCGAAATTTTCATTTATGGATATTTGGTTGTGAAAGAGTTTTAAAGTTTCAAATGACACTTTATGCAAATAATTCTTCAACGGTCGCCTTTCTACACATCAAGAATTTTGTGATTTATTACCGTTTTCATTGTTGGATATATTTCCGTTGAACGGATGTTGAGAAACTGTGAATTTTCCAACATCAAAAAAAAAGTCCTCTCTACAATATATTTACGTCAAAATTTTCTTCTTTTTCTGAAATTTTAGAAAAACAAGCAAAAATAATGGATTTAATGAATTTTCGCTAGACTTGATAGAGGCAAAGCTGCAAGAATTTATGAAGGAACTTTCACAACGCGCAGCGCCGAAAGGTGTTCGAAATAATTAAAAATTTTCCACGTGAACTTCGTTCAGTTTAACAATCTTGATTAAAACGTTGATGTTGTATTAATAGGACACTAACGGCCGGTTTCACCATCATTTCAAACGATACTCATTGTTTAAAATAGCTTAAGCCGTTTCATTAACATGCCTTAACTGAAACTGCTTCATCATACGACTGTCTGGCTCGAGTCTGATTGATGCAAGGCGAAAAATTGAGATTGGCCCAAAATTTAAGCCGATCTCAACTAGTTTAAGCCACGTTGGTGAAAACGACCAAAAGGATAGCAAATTCTTGTTGTAGCGCCTAAATTTTTTTAAATGCCAAAGCTTCGCCGACAATGCAATTTTCGAGCTTTTCCAATCAAAATTCCCAAAAAATTAGTGGCAGTTTCGAAACGTGACAGGATACTGGCAGTGCATCTTCATTTGTTCTATCAATTGGTACAACTTTTTAAATCAGTGCCCAAAAACGAACATTTTCTCAAATTTCTCAAAATTCGCCCACTTTTGGATCTTCTAAACAACAATTTCGTGGAATTCTTGATAAGAATCACTGTCTTTGCTAAAATATAAATTATTTGAAATGACGGATTTCGTTTAGGAATAATCAGGACCTTTAGGAGAGAATTGATGATTAATCTCTAAAAAGAAAAAGTCCTTACATACATTTTATTAATTTTTACATACTTCATAACCATATTAAATGGGCACCAATATTATACAAATATAAAATAATTAGATTTAAGAACTCTAAGAAACAAGCAATAATAACCTGTAAATAATTTTATCAATAACCGTAATAAGAATTGTTACTTTTAACAAAAAAATATTGTAACATATACATGTAATAAAATCTTCGTTTTGTTTGAATTACCTAAATAAGTAAACAAAATATATATGGTAATAATTAATTTTGAGTATAAATAATAACTTATTCAAGATTTTATCACCATGCACTATATTTTTTCTGCTAGCTCAATAAAGTACGAATTTCTTTGTGCATATGGATAAGAAAATCAACATAACTAGGCGAACCATCTGTATCACGATCCTCGGCTAGGAAATGTTTAAATACAGGTTCCAATTTTTCTCGTTGTCTCACAATTGTCAACTAAATAAATTCAAATTGTTAAATTTCAAAAAATAATTGTAGAATCAACGCACAAAAGAAAACGAAAAGAAAAAAAAAACTTACCCTCATACAACGATGCCTTTGCACTCTGATTTCATCAATAATCGTCCTAACTGCCACCGAAAGTGAATTGTCCAATTCCGGTAAATTCACGCGATCAATCTCGACTTGTATAGCAGATGGTGCTCCGAAAACTTTTTGGATAAAGTCAGGATTCGCACCCAAACCAATCCAAAGGAACATGTGAATTCCATTTTCTATAGAATGTTTAAGAAAGTTTTTTTTTTCGGTATAAATATTTGTTTTATAACGAAATAATATAAAAAATCATCTACCTAAAATATAAACTCCTTGATCGCTCATTTTATCAACTGTACAACGAATTGGTGACGGCACTTGCATTGTTTCTTTATCAAAATCGATATCATGCAATGGAATAAGTCTTGGATAGAAATAATTTACAGATGTTGGTACATCCATAATCATAACTTCTTGCATAACATATGACCGGTCATCAATTGTCATATCAGCACCACCAGATATTGCATCACTTTTCAATACACAATTAACATAAAGTGGTAATAGTTTCATACATTCAGGTAGAATCAATTGACCAGCACTACTAGGTGTTGCACAATTCTTTCTATAAGTAGCTAACATTTGTGCTGCTCTTGTTACAATATTATCTTTAACTGCTTTCGGATTGTTTTCAAGTAATTTAAATGTTGCCTGTTTCGCAATATAATTAATAATTGTATCGCAATCACAACTTCGATATAAATCAGCCATTTGTGAGCAAGTTTTCAATGATAAATTCAAAATACGCAAACGTCTCTGTCCAGAACAAGATGTATAAAGTAGTGCAGCTTGTATATAAACACCTTCCTCTTCTGATAATTTATCATCATGTTTGATTTCAACAGATACAGCCTTATCACAATCAATAGCAGCTAATTCCATATCAGTAGTATTTGACATATAGAAATGACCATAAAAATCAGTTGGTCGGACACCAGTTGATGTACGAACTCTCATGATTGCATCAAAAGCAATAGGCCGACTGATATCAATGATTATATCACGAATTAATCGATCACCATCAATATCCGCCTAAATCAATAAACCCAAAAATTTTCAAACCAAATTCGTTAATCTATTTATTCAAAAACTTACCTGGAAATAAGTATATTTATAAACTTCACCACCACTCAATCTAGACACCTGTCCAATCGTTGCTATATCTATATAAGCATTATTGAAAATAAACAAATCCACTGAACAACCAGCACCGACACAATCCTGTCCTAATTGATTATAAGCTTGATTTTGTGGTGATAAAACCGTTCGTTCTTTATCTGTTCCTAACAATTTTCGATCATCACGATTCTTCAATCTACCTGGTGCTTCAGCTGTTGGTAATGTTGAATGGAATACTAATAATTTACCAGTACATTCGGATGCCTTTAAATTAATAATAAAAATATAGTAATATAGTAACGAAATAACTAGTCAATGACATACTTTTAAAGCTTCTAAACCAGCTAATATTGCCGGTAATAAAACTGTTTCAGTTTCTCTTGTTTCACCAAACATTGCAGGAATTTGTTGCATTAATGCATCAATTACAGGACCGGATTCTTCTGGTGTACATAAGAAACCATCTAACAGTGGCATGAACATTTCTTGTGTATCTCCGACTACCAACATTTGGGGCGCTGCCAAACTACCCTAAGGATGATTAAAAAAAAATATATTATAGGAAAAAAACAAAAATTCCCCAATAATTCCACCGACAATCATTACACTATGATTAGAGAAAGTCTTAATCAGGGCTGGACTGAACAGGGGGATGTCCTCTTTTCTTATAAATTCCCCCGGGGCCAACGTAAGCCAGTCCGGCCCGAGTCTTAATGAATGTGTGGTAAAATTGGTGGGGCATTCATATAAGCGTATAGCTACCTTAATATTATAAAAATGAACGGAACTGTTGTAAGTAATGAAACCGACTTTCATATTACTTTTTTCATGACCTTGATCCACTGGTAGATTCTGTATGATTTCCTTCATTTGTGAACACAATAAATGCACTAAACCTGACTTAATATTATTATAAGACACATCAATAATAAAGATAATTGCTGGTGGTTTAGGTAATGTATTATTGCGACAATAATCAGCGGTTGCAACAAATTCATATGTACCCAATACAAGTTCTGGTCTTTCGTAACGATCCAATCGTTGTCCAGTATGATCTAAATGTTGGAAATATTCTGCTGGAACTAAAATTATAATAAAATTAAAATAATTAAATTAAAGAGAAGATATAGTAAAGAAATATTACCATCTGTTGTTGCTTTACAGAACAAACATTGAAATCGTCGACCAGAATCAATAAACTGCATATAAGGGCACATGTAAGCTTTACAGCGAATACAACGAACCGGTCCTAATTCACCAAAATCAACAATCGGTGGTGGATATTCACCTTCTAATGTTCTAGCCATTGGACTAATAACCAAACTGAATGGAACAGCTGTTTGTTTCATTATATCCTAATTGAGAAAATCGAGATATAATTTAAGTCCTTTTTGTAACGGAATCCAATTTTTACCTGAGTTATCGGTACATTATACATGGTGGAACGTATAAATCTAGGACTTGCATTACCTTGATCTTGAACTACAAAATTTGTTGTAACTAACGGTGGTACTAGACCTTTTTGATTTGTGCAAAATATTCCAGATCTATTATGTTGATCATCTTGTGTAACTTGAATCTAAACAATAATTTAATTAGAGAAATTTCTTTTTTTTTTTAATTAAAAATCAACATACAGGGCTAGGCATCTGATCAGGATCCAATCGTTTAGGTTGTTGTTGGGGTTGAGCTGGATAAGCTGGTTGTGGATAACCACCACCAACAGGCTGTTGGCCAGGCATTGGCGGATAGCCTGGACCTGGTGGTCCTCTCATTTGTTGCTGTTGTTGGGGTTGTTGGCCATTGATGTATTGTTGATTTAATGGTGGGGGCATATGTGGTGGTCCAGTATCACCATTAACATTTTTCATTGCAGGATATCGTCCAGGACCACTCAAATTCATATTCTGCATTTGATTAGTTAACTGATTAGGACCTTGATATTGATTTGGAGGAGGAATCTGTCCAGGCATTGGTCGTGATGGGGGTGGTGGTGGTTGTTGATTAAATTGACCAGGAGGACCTGGTGGCATTCGATTTGGCATCGGTTGATTCATGGGCTTGTAAGCTTGACCAGGCAATGGAGGTTGACTTGGAATAGGAGCTGATTGGTTATTAAATTGGGGTGGATTCATTGGTAAATTCTGTGGATTTACTGGGAAATGTGAATTTAACAATGGAGGTTGATTCGGAAAAGATGCAAATGTGTTGGATGATTGTGGCTGATTCATAGGGGGCACAGATGGCTGTGGTGGTTGGGCTGTTGGCGGAATATGTGATTGGGATGTCGGTGGCATAGGTGGTTGCAACGGTTGAGATGTTGGTGGCATCGACGGCTGTGTTGATTGAGATGTTGGTGGCATCGGTTGTTGCATTTGTTGTGACGTTGGTGGAATATGTGATTGAGATGTTGGTGGCATAGGTGGTTGTAATGGTTGAGAGGTCGGCGGCATAGACGACTGTGTTGATTGAGATGTTGGTGGCATTGGTTGTTGCATTTGTTGTGACGTTGGGGGCATCGATTGTTGCGATGGTGCAAAAGGTTGATTAATACTTTGACCAGGTAAAGGTGGTTGTCCTGGAATCTGAGGACGGGGTTGTTGTCCTAATGGTGGCACATTTGAATTTTGACCTAAATGGAAATAAATTAGATTCAACATGTACTTGAACTGAATTTCTCAAGTCTGTAACCTTGAGCAGTTGACATGGGTGGTGGTCCAAATCCAGGACCATTTTGTGTATTCGGTGGGCCGTTCTGAAATTGCGGTGGTCCATTTTGAAACTGATTTGACGATGGTGGTAGATTCGGTGATTTCAAATCATTAATTCCACCAGGTTTCATTGGAGGTGGTCCAAATTGATTCTGGTTAACATTAGGCGGTCGTTGATCACCACCTGAATTTGGAGGTAATTGTCCAGGTGGTATTTGTGATCTCATATTAGAATTCATAGTAGGTGGAAGTTGTCTTGGAGGTATTCCTATTGGATTATCATTATTCATTATTGGATTCATCATTGGCTTTGACGTTGGTGGCAAAAATGATGGTTGTTGTTGTTGTTGGGGTGTCGACTTTGATGGGGGCATTAATGGGACATTTTGAAAATTAGCAGATGACAGTCCTAGTGATGGTGAGGCACGATTCTGTGAATATCCTTGTGGCGATTGAGATGGGGGTGGAACGCCGAATTGCTGTGGCTGTTGTGGAACAAATTGAGGGTTCATTGTTTACACTGAAAACAGAATAAAAACAAATCAAAAAAATGCCAAAAGCTAACAACAATCACGGGAAAATTTCAACATAATACTGAATTGAAATTTTTATCAATTTTATGGGAAACTCTGTTAAAAAGACAACTAACTTTAACACAAATTAGGGCAAACATTGCAAAATTGACAAAATATTTACATGAATGATAAAGCACAAGGAGAACATAAAAAAATTACATTATTTCTAAACTAGAACTTATACGAAACAATCAAATTTTCTTTAAAAAACTTATATGAACATATGTAGAATTGAACTATCTGACAAATACACGTATGACCCTATACTTTATATTTACATATTTCCAAAATAATGTTAACAAATTTTACATCAAAATAAAGCTAAATATATAAGGAACAACTTTAAAGTACTTACATTTATTTATTAAATGAAAAATATTTGAAAAAATTAATAAATAAAAGGCATTACTGCAGCCCTACCGTTGCAAGTATGCCACGTAAGGGTAAACTGCGCATGCCCTTAGTTACCTCCACGTCAATCTCACTAGAAATTCCAACGAAATTCCCCTAGATCCAGCCTGACTGAAAGCGACGTTGACAAAGATCAAAATTTTTCTGTACAAATACAGATTTTTATTTAGACTTTTGTTCCATTATCTTTATTTAATAATTTATTTATATCTTTTTCCATTGTTAGTTGGATATATTAAATCTATAGACGCCTATACAGTTATTTTCAGTCTGTTCATTTAGTAAATATTGGGATTCCGCGAGTTGTGAGGAAAATGTTGAAGAATTGTGGCAACCATGTCTTGAAGCTGCAACGATGCATTGACAGTTGCAATTAGAATGCAAACAAAATGTTTTCTAATTGTTTGCGGTATAATTGCATTGATTGCAATCTATTTTCCAGCTCGTCATGCTAGACATTACGATTATATTAAATTAGAAAATGTTTTTAGTGAATTAGTTTTTGTTGACAATTTAAATAATAAATCTAACCTAGAAAATTGTGTTTATCAACCAAAAATTTTAAATAATCAAGAAATTGAAATTGAAGATATTTATAAAACACAAATATTCAATCAACCCTTATTAGGTAACAGTTTTGTAATACTAGTTTCACCAAAAAATCATTAAAATGTCTTATTTCCAGGTGGTGAATATACACCACAACATTGTAATGCTTTATCAAAAGTTGCTATAATAATACCATACAGAAACCGATCACAACAATTGATAACGTTTGTAAATTACATGCATAATTTCCTGCAACAACAAGACATAAACTATCGAATATTTATTGCGAATCAAAATGACACCTTACCATTCAATAGAGCGAAAATGCTCAATTTTGGGGCTAAAATTGCCATTGATATGAATTATCCATGTTTGATTTTACATGATATTGATTTAATACCAATTACTACCGGGAATCTGTATAGTTGTGCCCAAAAACCGAGACATATGTCGAGTAGTTTAGATACATTCCGTTTCAATTTACCTTATTTGACACTAGTTGGTGGAGCTGTAGCAATTCAAAGTGAACATTTTAAAAGAATTAATGGTATGTCTAATCAGTTCTATGGATGGGGTGGAGAAGATGATGATTTCTACAAGTAAATATTATTGAATCATAATAACTCCCATATATTATTTAACTTTTCTTGTTAACAGACGACTCGAATTACACGATTTATTACCGTATCGTTTTGCACCTGAATTGAGCAAATACACGATGCTTACTCATAAAAAGGAAAAAGCTAGGTAAGTGGTTATAATTGCGGTAATTTGGGGCTTAATTGCTATTACATTTATTTTAGTCAAGATAGGTTTACAAGATTAAAATACTCAATTGAACGACATCGAATAGATGGACTCAGTTCCTTACCTGATAATATTGCCATCAAATTACAAGATCTCTACACTATCATCATTTCGTCGTAGTAGTGAAACATTAAGTACCTAATTTATTTATTGTTAAAGACTGTTTTGTTAATTGTTTGTTTGTTTTCGAAATATATGATATTATTTGCACATAATGGTGTTTTCTGTATTTGGAATTCATTAATTACGTTTTTTTTGTGTGTGTCAATATTTTGATTGACATGTTTTCATTAAAACCCGGTGAAAATCATTAATTCTCTTTTCTTTTAATTAAGTAACTATCGTCGACTGATAATTGATTATATTGTATGTTATCGAACAGGTACAGCTATCAATTGACAAGTTAACATGAAAGCTTCCACCATTCATTATTATCCCAGCGTTAGTGCGTTTTTCTTTCTCTCTTCTATTTAGTTGACCACATCTATATAATTAAAGGGGTAACGATTAATGATTCGATTCGTTTTATATAGATTACTAGTAATTATAGCGAATAATGGATATTGTCTCAAACTGGTCTGGTCTTTAGACTGGATGTGTTAAAGACTCAGATTTTCGTCATTATGCGTCACATAAAATGATAATGAACGAGTATGATAAAATCAGAGCCGTAACTAGGAAATTGAGCGCCTATGACAACTACAAAAGTTACACCTTATTCTTAGAAGACCAAGCAATCGAGTGAAAGCATCAGGACCGGACTGAAGTGCTTTAGACCGGGGCAAACTTAACTTCCGATTGATTATCTATATTTTGTACGAAAACAAACAAATTTAAAAGCCTAACGGTGACCTCCCCCAAAACCAAGTTGGCACCGAGGGAAACCCTCTATCCACGAAGTACAATCCGGCCCTGAACCTCATCCCCGTCACCTCTAATTTCTTGAGTCAAGAGCCACTTTAATGAGATCCCGCTAACTTATTTTCAGCGCTTACATAGGCCGGGGCCACACTGGCCCATATGCTAATTACTTTTATGACAGAGACAAGTTTCTTTGATTAAATCAGTGGCGAATTAACTAAGAGGCGCCTGCCTCCGGGTGCGGACAGGAACCCTTCGTCAAGACGGTACACAAAAATTTTTTAACTATATACTGCAGAATGGGGCCCGACAATTGTTAGCGCCTCAGGTCTCAAATGTTCTTGATCCGGCACTGGTTTAAATTTTCGTATTCTGGATTCATTATATTTCCAGAGTTTTTCAATGTCTGTTGCTTCAGGAAATGTCTCCGTCTTCGTAATGTTTCAGTTTTCAATTAGGAGTATAATTTTTTTTGTGTTTTCTGTTTTTATCAATTATATTGTGTTCTGCCTTTCTTTAAATAATTATTTAATAAATCTTATCTTTTGCTTATTTGTTCTGATGCTGTTTTACTTTATATAAATTTAATTCTCTTTTGGAACAAAATCTCTTCAAATTATATTTACGACAAGTCCTAATGACTATAGAGGATTCTTGTAGACAGGTTTTATTGCTCCCCAAAATATGCAGAAATTATTCGGCCAAAAAAAAGACATACAATTTTGAAAACAAGACAATATTATAAATATCAGGCAAAGACAAATAAACAGCCTGAAGAAGTTGGTTTTATGTCTATGTGGAAAATTTTCAGTCCTGAAATAGAAGTGAATAAGAGCCTTATACTACTGAAGGGAGCAAATTAAAACGCGTAGAAAAAATATGTATGAAATGAATAAAACATGAGTTAAAAAAAAATTAATCCAGTACCAGAATGAAGTGGTTGTTTTTTCTTATAACTACCTATCTGAAATAGCAAATACCTATAATTTGATTATTGTTTGAAAAATATGCCATACAGTAGTCCCAGTTGTCGAGAAAGTTCTGAAAAGAACAAATTACTGAATGAAACGGAATTGTGCGAGTTCCAGGAATTCATTATATGTGTAGATTATTTAAAATTGCTCCTTTTTAGTTACAGAGATAGAGTATAACATGAAGTTTCCCAAATACAAAAAGAACAATATTGAACAATAGATGCGCTAGAAGACAATGCTACTTTAATGTCAGTTTAATTCAATATTTTTCAATTAGTCGTCGCAAAATGGTCATTATCCTCTCTCAATATTAGCGACAGTTGTTGTATAATAATAAACCCAGTTTCAGAATGAATTAATAATATAACGTAAAGAAAGGAAATGAGTTTGTGAATTAATTTAGAAAAGTTACCGGGATCTGTCTCGCAAACAGATAATTAAGCCATTTTTTGTTAATATAGAAGTATTTTCCATTAAATAATTCCATCTATTACAACTGGTGGTGGTGATAATTTACAACCAAAAAAATAAATCTTTTTGTCTTTTTAACAAAGCAGATATAATAAGAACAGAAAGAATAATATAACAATATTGCAATGCACCAAGTTGAAACAACATATGGGTGTGTGTAAAAGTTTTAATTAGAACCAATTTTCTACCAGTTAGTTTCAGCTTTTACATTTCACCAAGAACTATTATAGAACAATTGTTACAAAGTCATGTTCTGCCATAAAATAATTGAAACAAACAAATTGACGACATAAATTTGTATGTTTTTTGGTCGTTTTCGGTTTAAAAGTTGTTTAATTCTTCATTTCGAATTTTTATTATAATATACCTAACTCTTATAATTTCAATGGTAGATTTTATGAGATGTGTAAAAACAATAAAAAATCTCATCTTTTTCCCAATTTCATTTAGCTTTCAATTCGTTTTACGGCATTTTTAATAAAACTGTTATATGTAAAACTGGAAATGTTAGAAACGAATCAAATAAGGATCCTACTACCGGATATTTCAATAAAAATGAATCCTTCTGGTTTCAAATCAAATCCAAAAGATGCTAAATTTCGTTTCAAGACTTTGTTTTACTATTACTATTGAAAAATTGTGTGTGTCTGTCTCAATGTTTTATTAAAAGGACTAAAAATATTAGAAAATTATAAATTATTGAATAGAAAAGTGTTCTTATAGTTAAAAGGGAGATTATGACTGATTTAATTGTTGCAAATATAAATGACGAAAAGATAATTACCTCGTTAATTATTCCATCAGTTTGAGAAGTTCTAATGGTTCGTTTGCTGTAAGAGAGGCTTAGCACAGGATTAATTGAATTATTTATTAAAGAAAAGTCCCAATTAGTATTTATATCATTCACAAATTATTAATTACAGTTTAACGAAAGGAAATATTTTGGTTAATGTTATTTTGACGGTAAACATCAACTTTGAACAAAAAAAACATTACTTGTAAAATGATCATTTTTATCACTTATTATTATTAGTTTTTCAGTTATCAAAATCAAGTTTGTTTTTTTTTATTATCTTTTTAATTGGTTTTTTGACAATGAATAGATATTATTATCTTTGTTGTAGGTTTCATCCCCCATAGAAGACGATTGGTAATTTGTTTTATGAATTCGCAGCTTATCAGACCGAGAGAATTGAATGTCCACTATCATTTTCTTTTATATGACCGATTGTTATAAAAGAATTAGATAGATTTCCGGTTTGCTCGACGACCTCTACTTCCATCAATTTCTATATAATAAATATTGTTGTCGTTTCGCTTTCCAGTCGAGTGGTAAATTGGAGGCGTTCTCCGAATTGCAACAACATAAGCTTCAACATGTTTTCATAACAATATATCGGTCTTTTCGAACGTCTAGGAACATAGGCGAAAATAGGCCCAGGCGGGAGTGGGAACAGCTAGGTACTCTCTAATGTTGTTCCTAATTAAATTAAGCAAGCAAGACCAAAAAACTTGTCCCCTGCCGATTCTATTGAGAATAGTGCGCCTATCTTGTCTAGCTTAGGTAAAATTCTTATGTTTCTAGTTGATTTTTGCCAAAATCGGTACGGATAGACAAAGATACCCTATAAAAGTCGCCACTTTCCATAATGGGCAAACTGTCTTTAAGAGAAGCTTGTTCATTGTCCAGGGTAGGTAATCTTATCCAATCACACCCATATTTCGTGTCTCTGTCATACTTATACAAAATCCCAAAGGTGTTACTCCTTTTTGGGCCTATGTGCCTACTAGAATGAAATATATTGTATGCATACAGTAGACCTCCGTTTAACGCGAGAAATGCGTTCTGTGTTATATGAGGTCTACTGTATTCAGATTTTTAGTAATAAAAGAAGAAATTCTCAGGCTATTTAGACAAATTTATTATATCATCTATTACAGTTGATATCTGCCGACGTTTCGCCGCCTGTCGGCCGGCTTCTTCAAGGCTATAAAAATATGATTATGGTTGAACATATGACTGTTTGATAATGTCACGGTAAAATACATGAAAAAAGTATATCATAATTACAGTCATCAACAAATTTGATGATACTCGTTCTTTTTTAGTAGTTAGACAGGGCCGGCTCAAGGTACAGCCGCTCAGGACGCTGTAATATTGAGGGCGCAAAATTTTTGGACTAACCTAGTCTTTCCATTTTTCGTTTCCAGTACTCGGAATTGCCTTTTTTTGGCTAGAAGATGCAAGGGTAAATTTTGAGCAGTGCGCAAGAATAGTTTTTGAACAGGGCGCAAAAGTAAATTTTTAACAGGGTGCCGAAAGTTCTTGAGCCGGCACTGTTAGATACCTATTGCTACATTATATGTATAAACAGTGTAGTGGATTCGTCGTGTTTTTTGTAAATAAATAAACTAACGCTGGCACTAATTAACTTCTGCATATCAGTTAATTTAGTTAGTCACATTTTTCATTTTGTATTACTACGCATCGTTACCCTCACTGATCAAGATTTACACCAGTATAATTCGACGACATAATTTATGTGCGTGGTGATAAATACAAACGAAGAACGAAGGAATATATAGAGGGTGTACGAGTTTGAAGCCTAGAATGTGAGGTATATAGTATTATTTGTCTGTTGTCTGTTGTGAAACTGCAGTATAGGGAAAGATAAAAAGGGCGATAGTATAGTAGAGGAGTAGAAGAGAAAAGGAGGAATAATCCCGTTTGAGGAATATATATGTATGTATACCAAGATAGAATAATAGCAACCTCAAATAGTGCTATTTAATATGTTATACTCGGTTCAGATGTTTCTGTGCCTTTCTAAATGTGTTCTCTCAATAGTATAGTTAATGCTTCAACTATACTCATATATTTTGATGGTAGCCGAACAATTTCAATAACATATTATAATAGATAAATTTCAAGCTTTGATTGAGGCAGACTTTTTTCTAATAGCTTTGATAATAATAGAATACAGACCTGAGGTCATGGTAAACGTGTTCAGCTTATATACATACATACATATATATTTTTAAGTTGTCTGTTTGTTGAGTTGGTATAATAGAAATAGGTTTTAAGGTCAGGAAAGCTTTAAATTCAGAACAGGAATGGTAATATATTTCCCGGAAGCACGACTTTCCTACGTTTTGTAACAGTATTTCTCTTTTTCTATCCTTGTAAATTCACAAAGTTGCCTCAAAGGTAAACGTTCATATACAATAATATAATTCACTATATATGAATTTTGATGAAAATTCTCCTGTTTTGCGATTTATGCTTTTCTTTTTGACTTCAATTTAAATGGTCATTGTCGTAACTATATGTCACTACATAAACAAAAAGTCTTCCACAATCTTTTTAGTTGCAACTCAGAAATCGTTAAAGGTGATGAAACATTAAGCCTTTAATTGTACTTATTAATATAATGATCAAACTGTTTTTGACTTATCCTTTTTTTTGAGGGATTAAAGGTGAGGAATATTTTTTGTGAATTGTTTGCAATGTTTCCCTAAACAGGGCCCGCCCGAGGCAGTCACCCTACTAACTAAGCACTTACATAGAGCTCTTGAAGTCAAGTTATAATATAAGGGGTATTCACATATGCCCGTGTATTTCTACGAGAACTCGTATTTACATGATTCCAGTAAGTGGGGGAAATAGCCAAGGTCTCGTATTTGAGAGTAGCTTTGAGGCATGTTTTGTCAACTTCGTATTTTTAGCAGCTGTGAAGAAATGCACCTAACATGCGTGCCTTCTCTCTTATCATTTGGTGCGTTCTGGTATTTATACGAACACGTACAAATACAAGGCAATATAAGGGATATGTGAATACCCCCAGTATTTTACAAAATATGCATGTTTACTCGTACATCCTTTTGTTAGAATTGTTATACCGTTACGTAATGTCAAAAAATTGTCGCAAGAGATCTTGTGTGTCTAGAGCCTCACAAAGGTGTTCCTGTTAATAGGGGCGCCGCTACACTCACAATCAGTGCCGGCCCTGTCCTCAAATTGAACGTTTAGTCATTAGGCGTCTTTAATGTCTGCTAGTAAAATAAAAAGAAGCACTTTCCACCAACTATTGTACATTTAATTTGTTTTTGCCGATTTAATTAGTTGTTGTTTGAATTACAAATAAGCAATTAAAATCTGGGGCAGGTAGGATTTTAAAATTTAAATAAAAGACAACTATAAGTCAAACAATAATCATTAATTTGGAAAACATCTACACTAACAAAAAAGCTCGAAATAATAGTAATAATAATAACTACAGGGTGACTGGGAAATGGTTTACATAAATTGAACCACGTATAGGGCCCACAAAATGAAGCCGAGTTTC
>JAZBHA010000515.1:24703-43795 GCA_037464855.1 Iselma pallidipennis | reverse complement strand
CGTATAAGGACTTTGAAGTAACTTTAATTCATCACATTGGGCCAGTTTCATAATAAGCTTTAAAGTCACTTTAACTTATGAAGTCACATTCCAAATCTACTATACATATTAAAAATATATAGACCAAGTCAGACATGTTCTAAATGAACAAGCTGAGTTATCGACTTAGACTGTGACTTTCAAAGTTAAAGTTAATCTAAAGTTGATTATGAAACTGTCCATTTAAAAAAAAAAAAGAAATTGGCACACTGTTAGGGATAATTTCGAATTTAATGCTAAAGGCTCTCTCAAAAAACTAGATTGTCTTAAACAATGACACAAAATAATCACAGCGAAATCAGCTTGTTGATGCTATCGGGGCCACTATTCATTTGGGACGAATTCTGAAATGCAAATCAAGAAAATGGGTTGAATTTCCTTCGTCTATTCGGAGCATTAGGCTGTTTCAGAAATTTCAATTTTTTCTTAATTGTTATTTCTTTTAAATATATTCATATACAATACATAATTATAAATATATGAATATATAATAAAATGGCAGTTTGCCTTTTAATTATTTATATCAAACTTTGCATAAGTGCTGTCTGCACGCTCTAACTTCCTGATGAAGATACATGAGTAAATTGGGTTGTGCAATGGATTTGGCGCGTGTGGATGTAAATACCGAGGGTTTACTTGAGCTTGAACGCAACTTGTACTCGAATTGAATAGGGAAGTTGCACTGATAAGTAGGATCCACACGCTCCAACTTCCCGTTGGGGATATTTGAGTAAACTGGGTTCTCTGTGCACCAGCTGGTTGAAGTATATACTCCGAGTATCTGCGTGTCTGCGTGTCTCATTAATCCAACCCGCTGGCGCACCGAAAGTCTAGTTTACTCAAATATCCCCACCAGGAAGTTGTTGCGTGTATACGGCACATACTATTTGCACAAGTATCCTGGAATCGTGGGGACGCTCCGCTTGCCCTTACTCAGTGAGAGTTGTAGCGGGTTGTAGGTGGTAGGAGTAAATTCACTGAGCGTTTGGATAGGACTTTAAAATTAACAAGAAGAAAAGGCCGTAGAAAGAAAAGGGCACAAGGGGCACGTACTCGGCGTCAAAATCATGGGGCGCCTAAATTCCGAAATTAATAGTGTTTTTTTATGATTTTGATTTGTAACGCACTAATGAAAGGTTTAACAAAAGGGCGCAAAATGCTCTAGCCATCGAGCCCAAGACATAGAGATTACCCGGGCGACAATTACGTAATTTGCAACTACAGAGAGTCGACTGTAAACACATTTCCAACAATTTCACAGAATTGCGCTTACGCATCAAGCAGTCTACCGGGCCCAAGACAATTATCGTTTTTGTCTATGAACAATATAATTCCTCATTCCCCCGACGAAGTGGCGATACTTTTTAAAGTATAGGTATTGCATTGCCGTTTTTTTTTTCTGTTGAAGGGATGCCTTCTTTTGTTATAACTCTCCCCGGTACCAAAGAAAGCCAGCAGGGCCGGCGAAACGCAGTAAACGAGTGATGCTGGGCATAAGGGCGCTTGGTACCAAGGGGCGCCAATTGTAAGAGCCCCTCAGACAGAAAAGTAGTCTAACAATGAAATATTAAATTAACATGGATTTAATAATGGCAATAATTCTACGGCGCCATAAAAATTGTTGCAAAAGGGCGCAAAGCACCCTAGCACCGGCCCTGTAAGCCGGTCTGAAATTCTTTGTCTTGTTTCTTGTTTCAATGAAAACTTATTTTTTTTTCAAATACAGACAGACATACAGTCTAGCCCCCCCAGCAACGGACTATATGGGGGCAGGTATTGTATATGTATTGTTGCTTTCATCCGTTGTTTCTGAAACCTTGTTTCTTGTAGGCATATATTTATTATTTGGTACATACAGTGAATTGTGCTTGGGGCACATCATTGTTTGGACGTTTTGGCTCAATAAAACTGTTTCCCTAACTATGCGAAATTATTAGCGGACTTCAGTTACGTGGGACACCACTTCGGGACTAGGACGTTTTGTCCCCCATAAACCAGTGCTCCGCTTAACCAGAGTCCACTGTATAATGGAACTTTGTTGTAAAAAGAGTAAAATCAAACTGAAAAGAAAGTTGAAGAGTTTATCAATTTTGTATGCAAAGGGTGGAAGTGCCAAGTCAAAATGCTGTTTTGTTTTTGAGGGTTTATCCGTATTTATTGTATGCACGTCATTTGGCTTCCGTAAAATATAGAAACAGTGCTTCGGCCAGTCCTGTCCATTGTTCCGAGATCCGTTACTCCAAGGAGAGACTATTCTATTTCGTCACTTTGGCGGGCGGCCGTATTTCTTTATCATTCTTTTATCAAATAGAATTAGAGAGTTTAACAATAGGAGGGTATAAGTTAATTTAGTATTGCAAAACTGTTAATTTATTTAATAATATTTAATAGAGGTCATTTTTTGTTGTTGTTGTAATTATCATGAATAATTATTGATGCAATAAATGCAATGCATTTAATTTCCAACAAAATTCCCACTATGACAATGCTATGACGTTCACTGTATCTATATAGGTAATAGTAATCTCGTTGCGAATTTGGGCAATCCCCACAACGTTTGTTACACTAGAACCCGTTAGGATACTCGTAGAAATCAAGCGTAACATGGAAAACCTCGACGACAATCTCAATTTAATTTCTGTAAAATTAATGAACCACGGTAAATGATTAATTTAGCCGCAAAGGAAAGTTTTTAAGCAAGGACTTCACGTGACCACATCACCCATACTTTATAAAAACGATTGTTCTGATTCGATGGACAACAGTTTGAAGAGATCAGTCGTGTTAGTTGCTTTTTTTGATTATTAAAGAAAAAGAAGTAACACGAGGATCTTAAAAAAATGCCAGCTACCGGTATTCACGATACTCTGGTTCAAGAGATTCTTGAAGATTCGACTGGCTATAGCGATACTATTGGCTCATCATCAGAAGATGAATCCGGGATTTTTTCAAATAATAAATTAGAGAAGAATTACCAAGAATTATTATTATCGAAAAATTTGGCAACATTTGAAAGTCTACCATCGAAACCACAACATGAACAATTTCTAAGAGATTCTTTAGAAATTATATTGAAAGATGCTGTATTTGATGGTACTTGTCGGAATAATCGTGTATTAGAATGGAGAAGTCCGGAAGAATTACAGAAAATCTTCGATTTCAAATTGAATCAATCACCATCAACACATGAAGAATTAATCAAATTACTACAACAAACAATTAATTATTCTGTAAAAACTGGACATCCATATTTTGCTAATCAATTATTTTCATCATTAGATCCATATGGTTTAGTTGGACAATGGTTAACGGATTCATTAAATCCTAGTGTTTATACATATGAAGTATCACCAGTATTTACCTTGATGGAAGAGATCGTTTTAAAAGAAATGCGAAACATTGTCGGCTATGAAGATGGTAAAGGTGATGGTATTTTTTGTCCTGGTGGCTCGATAGCTAATGGATATGCAATTAGTTGTGCTCGATTTAAAGCTTTCCCCAACATTAAAGTAAGTTCTCTTTAAGATTTTCTTTTGCATAAACAAAACTAAATACGATTTGGCAATTGTCTGACAGGATGATGGGCTACATTCAATGAAACGTTTAGTATTATTTACATCGGAAGATGCACATTATTCTATTAAAAAGATGGCATCCTTTTTGGGTATTGGTTCCAATAATGTCTATTTAATAAAAACCGATCAAAATGGTAAAATGTGTATTGATCATTTGATTAGTGAAATTAATAGATCAATAAATGAGAATGCTATACCATTTATGGTTAGTGCAACTGCTGGTACAACAGTTCTTGGTGCATTCGATCCAATCGATAAGCTTGCTGATATCTGTGAAAAATATCGATTATGGTTGCATGTGGATGCTGCCTGGGGTGGTGGTGCATTGATGTCATCAAAACATCGCAAACTACTCCAAGGAATACACAGGTAATAACAAAGACCATGATTAATTCTTGACAGTCGCTCTTAGACTCGTAGAAGAGTTGTCGGTAACTTGATCGATTGGAACCATGAGACAGGGTCTTCCAAAACGCGGTCAGTGGGCCACTTACGCCCCGAGGGCAGTAACTTGTTAAGGGAAAAACGGTTTTAAATGGAGTTTTCATTGTTGCAGTATTCGGCCCTTTGGTCAAAATCGCTCCAAATGAGAATACCGATAGGTTTTCTCGTTTGCATGATTTTCGTTTCTTTATTCCCGTTATTTGACAATTTTTCTAATTCCGCTATTATTCCACTTCCTCATTCCGTCAAACCTTCATAATTATTCAACAATTCGAAATGAAAAATTAATTAAAAGTTAATAAAACATAGAAAAGATCGAGTAGTAACGACAACTGGAAAAAATCTAAAAAATATTTATTTTAATTGCGTTACTATTTCTTTTTTAATTTAAATTAGTCCTTGAATATAATCTGTCGAAATCGATAGAATCTAATAGCTATATAATTAATTATTGAAATTAAATGATTATCTGGTAAAAATTTGATTTCGTAACCTTCGCACCGAAATGCGAATTATTAAATTAATTATAAAAAAGTTTTACTTTTGGTTTCTTACTTCATATTTTTTTTTGTTCTTTCAGGGCCGATTCTGTGACTTGGAACCCTCACAAATTATTAACAGCACCACAACAATGCTCAACATTATTACTGAAACATGAAAACATCCTGACCGAAGCACATTGTGCCAATGCTGCCTATTTGTTTCAAAAAGATAAATTCTATAATACATGTTATGATACGGGTGATAAACATATCCAATGTGGACGTAGAGCTGATGTATTGAAATTCTGGTTTATGTGGAAAGCTAAAGGTACACAAGGCTTTGAACAACACATAAATAAAGTATTTGATAATGCAAAATATTTCGTTGATACGATACGTAATCGGGCAGGATTTAAAATGGTTATTGACCAACCAGAATGTACGAATATTTGTTTCTGGTATATACCGGCAAGCTTACGTGATAATAATAAGATTGATGATTATAATGGAAAATTGCACAAAATTGCACCGAAGATTAAAGAGAGAATGATGAAAGATGGTACAATGATGGTAACATATCAAGCACAGAAAAATCTACCGAATTTCTTCAGGATTGTCTTCCAAAATTCCGGCTTAGAAAAATCAGACATGTTGCATTTAATTGAAGAATTTGAACGTTTAGGTAATGATCTTTGATATATGTGATCAAATCAAAGTATTGTAAATATTCTTAATAATTTATTAATTCGATTTTGTAGTATTTAGTTGGAATTAAATCAATAATATTGTTCAAGTGACTTTATGTGTATTCATATGTGCTTTTAAACAATGCGCTTGTATGAATCCCTTCCCGCAAATAATACAAACATGCGGTGTTTCACCAGTATGTATCCGTCGATGTACTTTCAAATTCGTGCCACGATTGAAACGTTTACCACACACTTCACAAACATATTTCTTATCACCGGTATGTGTTGTCATATGTCGTTTCCTTTCCGAACTGAATACAAATCCTTTTCCACACATCGAACATTCATACGGTTTAATGTTTAAATGTCGTTTTTGATGATTACGCATAGCACCGGCACGACTGAAACCCATCCCACAATCGGGACATATAAAATCCTTACGATCTGTATGACTAGCTTCATGTGAACGTAACGCTGATTGTTGTGTAAAACTACGGCCACAATGTGTACACGTGTATGGTTTCTCGCCAGTATGTAAACGACGATGTGCCAATAAATTACCACCTAATGTGAATGATATACCACATATTTCACATGTATGCCGTTTTATACCAGAATGTATTAATAGATGTATTTTCAAATTGTTTTCTTTAAAGAAACATTTCCCACAAATTTTACATATTATTGTCTTCTTATCAGAATGATTCTGTTCCATATGTTCAATTAATTGTGTCGTTGTTAATGGTTGATAATCACAATAATTGCATGTCTTCTGTGGTGCATTGTGTTTACGTTGATGTTTCAACATACTGGCACGACATTGAAAGATTTTAGCACAATCGGAACATGTGCGACGTTTCAATTCATCTCTATTTTCGATTATTGTGGATTTTTTTGCACGAAGTGTCACCGGATTTGTGTTTTCTTCATCTCTAAATTAAAAAAAAATCATTATTACGAATTAATTATTGATAATGATTATTAGTTACGTTTTCTTGGTTTCGTTTTGTGTGAATTTTGTTAGAAATCCTGAACGTAATTCCCTGTCAGAGTTTTCACATTGTAATCGAAACTTGTACGAAATTAATGCATTTTCTACACAATTTTTACAAAGACTATTTGGAAAATCTTGACATTTGGATATCTACGAATAAAAAATTCTAACTCAAGAAAAGAACTATTATTTTGTTACCTGAATATTTGCACAAGTTACTAATAAATCAGCTAATAAGATTGTTTTATCGAAAACTATAATATTTTCAAATAAAGACAAAGATTCATCGGATAAACACAAACAACTTCTACAAATTTTATAATTTTTGGATTTTGGAATTGATTCAATTTTTATATCATCGATTAATGTAGTCATTTTCGATAACTTTTTAAATTAAACCAAATTTACAAATTCCAAATAAACTACGAACTTTTTTAATTAATTATTATTAATTACGATTTCGACAAAATCAAAACAACAACAACAACATAACCTATATTCAATAAGTGTCAAAAAACAGAATAGCCAACAATTACAAAAATTTGTCACTAAAAAGTTACCTTGAATTCAGGCAGTTCTTATCAATGGTCAGCAATTATTACGTGATAATTAACTGGTAATTTCTAAGAAATTGTGAGTTTTTCGTAAAATTTATAACAATTATATACGTGTAGTAGTAATTATAAGGCGGGAATTCGATAATATTCCCAAAATCATGTTGGCTGTACTGAATTTTTATTTGAGACTTGATTTGAAACTTGTACCAGTGGCGTAACATTGATTTGTTGTTTCAGGAAATCATAAAAAAATGTCAGAGGAAATCATTACAACAACATTAATAAAATGTATAAATTTCTCGGCAATAAAACACAAAGATCAACGTCGTAAAGATCTAGACCAAACACCATATATAAATCATCCAATTGGTGTAGCATATATATTAATAAATGAAGCTAAAATAACAGATATTAATGTAATACAAGCAGCTATATTACATGATACTGTTGAAGATACACACACAACATTTAATGAAATTGAACAAGAATTTGGTGGAATTGTATGTAATTTAGTTAAAGAAGTAACTGATGATAAAGATCTACCAAAACATATACGTAAACAATTACAAATTGATAATGCACCAAAATCAACAACCGGGGCTAAATTGATTAAATTAGCTGATAAATTGTATAATTTACGTGATTTAGAAAAATCCATACCATTAGGATGGACACAAGAACGTGTCGATGATTATTTCCAATGGGCACAGAAAGTTATTAATGGTTTACGTGGTACAAATCAGAATTTAGAAACTAGTCTTGATGAGATCTTTACAAGAAATTTGAAATCAAAACATTGAAATTTTTTTAAAATAAATTTAATAAAATTGAAGACAAAACAAAAATATTCGACTAGTAATTTAACATTTTTTTTTTTAATAAAACAATTGTCATAAAGCAGGACGAGAATTATGTGAATTTAGCGACTTTTCAAGTCGATTATTTTATTTTATAATATAATAATAAGACTTCTAAACAATCTCCCAATCTGCTAAAGAAGTATCAGATAGTACATCACTTTTCACAGCATTTAATTGAATTTCGCTTAATTTCCAGTCGTTTGGAATACTAACAATAGCTTTAAAATTTCAACAATAATTAGTTAATTCAATCAACAGAAACCTAATTAATATTACCTGGAGTATTTTCTATTTCAACTGATTCTCTCGTTTCATTATCACTAATTTCATTGGTTTTAATTTCAACGTTTTCTAATTGATTTAATTTAACTAGATTATAATTAATTTGTGGTGATGATGATGGTTGTGGTGGTGATTGTGGCAAATTTTCCACAACTTTCTCATCTATTGCTTCATTTAAATGGTCCAAATTTATTTTAATTTTATCTAAACTTAAAACATCAGCTAAGATTTTCTCTTTATATTCAATATCATTTTGTATCGATTCTGGACTACGCAGATCTGGTAAAACACCAACAGAACTTAATGTCATCAATGTTGGTTTAAAATAATTGGTTGTTGTTGTTGTTGGATCTTTCTCTTCTGAACTATTCGAACTGGAGCTTGTTATACTCATTGTCATATTTGTTGTTCTATCTTTATTATTACGTTTGTGTTGTTTAAATAATATCTTATCATTGAATTGTTGTTTACCAATATCATTAAATTTCTTCTCAATATCAATGGAATTGTTCGTTTTTATTGGTGATTCTTTAGCCTCTTCAGCATTCATAATTAATGTATCATCTGTATGGATATTTAAATCATTTGTTTGTGGATTATTTGAAAATGGAATAATTGCTGGTATTATACTGGTTGATTGTAATTTATTTGTTAAATCTTTTATTGATGTTGATAATGGGAAAAATGTATTGCCACTCGGTGGTGTTGTTGGGGTCATACCTAAAACAAAAATAAATTATTTATCGAAAATTTATCATTCAATTCTTGACCCCGTTTCATATTTTACAAACACACAAGAAAAAATAACACAAAATTACTAACTATAACATGTGTCCGGTTTATATGAGATTCTTATAATACTTCGTTCTTCTTCCAACACGAAAATTTCATCTTTATAAGTCGACACCCATAAAACACTTAAAATTTCAATTAATTAATTAATTAAATTAAATTAAACGAAAACTATTTTTTACCTTCTAAAATGGCTCATTGTTGCAACAATGGTCATATTTTTCGGATCCAGTATATAGATTATATCATTGTTATATGTTAAAAGTAAATTATTATTAAATGGTAAAATAATACCAAATGATGGTTCCTGTTGTGGTTTTAATAATTTCATATTTCTCGTTATTGGATTTATTAGTGGTACTTCTGGACATTCTTTATTCAATAATTCTTTAAATAATAATGTTTTCTCGACATTACCTTCATAATCAGCTAACCATAATCGTAAACCAGGTCTGGTACAATATAAAATTATATCATTTGATTTTGGACCATTCTGACAGATTATTCCACCAAATCGTCCCAATCTAATGAAGATAAAATATTTTATTTTACTTTATAATTAAACGAAAACGAAAAATAATTACACTTTACGATCTTTTGTTCCAACTTGACTAACTTTCCATTTATCTTGTTTATAACATATTATACTACGATAAGTGGTTGAAACTAATAATTTCTGTTGATTGTAACTTAATTGAACAACTTCGTAGGTTTCATTTAATATTTCAACCGATTTACAAATGTGCTACAAGAAGGAAAAGATCAATTTATTAAAAAAATTTGTGAAAGTTATCATTTTACCATATAAAAATCAATTTCTGTTAAAACAATACATCCATTTCTATCACCTGAAAATAATTTCATACCATTTTTCGACCATTCAATAGCTGTAATTTGTGATTTATGTAAATCAGATACTGTATAACGTTCAATTTGTTGTTTGGTTTTCGGTTTTAAATTTTCCGGTATTGTATCAGGATGGTTTTTCGGTATTTGGAATATATTTATATTACCATCTTTACAACCACATGCTACCATATAATCAACTGTTGATATGATTTTAATTGTTGTTATTTGAACATTTTGTTTCTACAATTGAAAGAGAAAGAACCAGTTAAGATTAACGAATATTATTGAGAAATCTAATTGAATACCTCGCATCTAAGTCGTTGTAAATCTTTAGTTTTACGATCATACCAATATATTATACCTAGATTTGTTCCTAATGCTAAAAATTCCGGTAAAATATCTAGACATGTAATTTTTACATCTGGTGAGAATAAACCATTGGAGAATTTCGTTGGTAATTTATTAAATAAATCAGTTAACGGTGCCCATTCTCGTAATCTAATATCAATATTGTTCCAAGCCATTACTGACTATTATAAAATGGTTTTTTTAAATTTTATTTCAGTTTTTCTTAATTTTTTTCCCGTTAACTTAAAAAAACAACAATCGTGTAAACATAACCAAACTTATTGACACTTCCTCCCACTGTCAAAATCGATCATATGATTCAGAATCTGAAATGTGATTGGTTGGTTCTATACAGAATCAAACCATTGGCGGAGGTCATATAATCGATTGATTATTCATTAGTTTATCAACAAAATAATCGACATAAATAATTCGGACATTGTAATTGAATAAACAATAAAATTTCGAATGGTTTTAAAATGCGCAACTGGCTAAAAATTCAATTTGTTTCATTATGAGTACGTTCCAAATCTCCACATTGGTCTGTTGTTATCTTTATTTAACTTATAGATTATAAAAGAGACAGCATATAATGATGGCTAAATACAGGAACATAGACCGGATGGGTAAGGCGTGGTTTACAAATTTTGATAAGTGACAAGTAATCAGTCGGTGTGGTATCTGAAAAAGTTTTTTATTGAAAAAAATCATAAATTTTACATAATTTTAACAAAATTTCGACAAATTTTCATAAATATTCTTCAAAGTCATTTATATTTAATTCATAAAATTTAATGTTTATCAATGGATAGTCAAGGCAGGAAGGTTATTGTTTGTGATAATGGCACAGGGGTAAATAAACAAAAATTTTCCAATTTCTGTTGAAAATTACTAATAATTTAAATCTGAAATTATTGCAGTTTGTTAAATGTGGATATGCTGGTAGTAATTTCCCGGCACATATATTTCCATCAATGGTTGGACGTCCTATAATACGTGCAGTTAATAAAATTGGTGATATAGAAGTTAAGGCAAGTAATTCGTTTATTATTACATTTTGTTCAAACAATTCTTTTTTTCGTTCTCTTCGTTGTTGTTTTTTTGAAAATTTTATATATTTAGGTCGTTCATCAACATTTTGTAGGATTATCATGTAGATGTAAGTCAGTTTTCTTTTGTAAAGGAAAAAAATCAACTAACAACAAGAGTTTTTATGTTTTAAGTTCAACTAATAACTTTTTGTGGAATTATGAATGAATTGTTATTGATTTTATTGTTAAATGTTTTAATTGTGTTGATTTTTTTGTGTATTTATTAACAATTGTTGCTTGTTTTATTCTGTTGCACGCTGCAGGGAGTTGCAAGTACTCTTCCTGTAAGTAAAAGCAACGTGATACCTTCAATTTGTTATTGTTGTTGTTGTTGTTCATAAAAAAATCTAAATTGTTTCGGCAAATTTGTAGGATTTAATGGTTGGTGATGAAGCATCAGCACTACGTTCACTATTAGAAGTTAATTATCCAATGGAGAATGGTGTTGTACGTAATTGGGATGATATGTGTCATGTATGGGATTATACATTTGGTCCGAAAAAAATGGATATAGATCCAACAAGTGCAAAAATTCTATTAACCGAACCACCAATGAATCCAACAAAGAATCGTGAAAAGATGATTGAAGTGATGTTTGAGAAATATGGTTTTGCTGGTGCTTATATTGCTGTACAAGCTGTATTAACATTATATGCACAAGGCTTATTATCGGGTGTTGTTGTTGATTCCGGTGATGGTGTTACACATATCTGTCCTGTTTATGAAGAATTTGCATTGCCACATCTAACAAGACGTTTAGATATAGCTGGACGTGATATTACACGCTATCTTATCAAATTATTATTACTTCGTGGTTATGCATTTAATCATTCAGCCGATTTCGAAACAGTAAATCTCTCAATTACTATTAACACTTTGACGTCCGCACGGTGCACAACAATTTTCTTCTCTGTGACTGGAACATCAAAGAGCACATCCGCATAATTATCTTCTAAACTTCTAAAGTATTCTCTCCTTCGTTATCCCTTATCAGCGAAGATTTTCACAATGTTGCTACAATCATAAACCGAAATGCAATGTGAGCAACTGACTTGCATATGACTTTTAACGTGCTGCGACCGGCGTGTCAATGGCACCACGTTGGTGCCACCGGACGTTAAAGTGTTTATATATTTTGTATAAATTGCTATATGTTTTGGTTTTAAGGTGAGAATGATGAAGGAGAAACTATGCTATATTGGCTATGATATTGAAACTGAACAACGTTTAGCACTGGAAACGACAGTTCTAGTTGAACCGTACACATTACCGGATGGACGTGTTATAAAAGTTGGTGGTGAACGATTCGAAGCACCTGAAGCACTATTTCAACCGCATTTAATTAATGTCGAAGGCCAAGGAATTGCCGAATTAGTTTTCAATACAATTCAAGTAATTAAATAAATTATCAATCATTTTTTTTTAATTATGTATATTAATAATAATTGTTGTTATTATTGTAGTCTGCTGATATTGATATGAGACCGGAATTGTATAAACACATTGTATTATCCGGTGGTTCAACAATGTATCCAGGTCTTCCGTCACGTCTCGAACGTGAATTAAAACAATTATATTTAGAACGTGTACTTAAAAATGATATAGAAAAATTGAATAAATTCAAAATACGTATAGAAGATCCACCGAGACGTAAAGATATGGTATTTATTGGTGGTGCTGTATTAGCTGAAGTGATGAAAGATAGAGAAGCATTCTGGATGTCGAAAAGCGAATATGAAGAAGAGGGTTTAATAAAAGTTTTAAAGAAATTAGGTCCACGATCAGCGTAAAATATTCAATTCTTTTTTATATATACATATATGTATTATTATTTTTAAATACTTTTTTTTAAGCTTTAAAAAACTGTTTTTTTTTCTTCTATTTCATACATTATACCACGTTTCGTTTAAATTATTAAAAAATACGAGAAAAAAAAGAGAATTTCGCTTGTACAGATTTGAAATAAAAGTTGTAGATAAACACATAAGACTGTTAATTGTTGAAAATTCCAAAAAAAAATTTGATTTTTTTGAAAATTGCGCGCCATTTCGCAATGTTGCCCCCACTTATCAGTTTGGAACAAACAAAATGGCGGTTATTTTCAGCAAAACCCTTGAAAGACGGTGAATGGTTGGTTGTAAATAAAAATACGAGATTCTTATCACCTGTTACGAAAAAAAATAATATATTTAGAATACAAAAAGACTACAATATCCTCTTTACGGCGTAATTATTATCGAAAAACCAATATGTTTTTATTAGATGATCTTGAATAGAGAAAGGTTTGTAGCACAGAAATTTTTGTATATAGAACAACAAAGCAATTGAAAAATTTCGGAAAAAAAAAACTAGCTAAATAATAATATCCTTATGTATTTTTGTTGGAAATCCAGTGGAATATTTAATGGATCATCAGATATATATGCGTCTTGCACAAACCAATGGGGTTCCACAGGAATCAAAACTGGCCAATTATATGGTAATTATTATTGTTCTATAAAACAAAAAAAATATATAAATTTCTAATTATCTTAAAAATATTGCAGAACATTCAGAATTCCAGTCCTGCAAATAATTTACATCAAGCATTTCAAAGTAAATTAGCAATTGGTGGTAGTAGTAGTAGTAGTGGTAGTGTTGGCGGTGGTGGAGGATCATCAATTACACCAAAAAAGACTTTATCATCACCACAATGTATGACCAGTTTGGTATCGAGTGCCCCAGGTGAAATATATATTTTTAATTCAATGATTCCATATACCTACATATATGATAAATATTTAGATGTTTGACCTTGTAGTTTGTAGGTCAAGATTATAATATACATATATGACGCAGGCAAATGGTAATTCTGGGCAAATGGTTTTGCCTAGTCAAATGGTATTTACTGGGCATCTGGGCAACTCGTGTGGCCTTATCTCGGCTTGTCTTTGTCAGGTCAGGTCTTGTCTCATTTGCCTAGAATAATCATTTTCGTGCGATATGCCAATACCATTTGTCTAGGCAAAAGTCATTTGCCCAGAATAACCGTTTGCCTACGATATATATATGATTATTAATAAATGTTCGTTTCTCTCTTAAATTTCTAGCATCTCCAAATATTTTCAATTCATTCTCATCGAATTTAGATTCAACATCATTACGATGCATTCCAACAGGTATCGAAAATACAGATAATACACAACAACAAACATCATCATCATCACCAAATCGTGTTAATAATTGTTCACCAAATATATTACAAGATACTAGCAATAATATTGCATTAGCTGCATATCAGGTTTTGTCTCTATTTCAATACTTTTATAATTTAACATCTTTTGGGAAAATTGTTGTGTTTTTTTTTCTAGGAAAATGTTGGTGGCACAACATATTTTTATCCAACAACAACAACAACGACAACAGCAGAACCATGTGCAACAGCAGCTGATACAATAATGAGTAATAATCTAACATCAGATTATAGTGTATATCCTGGTACACCAAATCATATAGCAACATTAAAAGCTAAACAGGATTCATCGTTTTTTATATCAAAAGATTTGCAAATGGAAATGATGCATAGGAATGCATTAACATTAATGCAAAATAACCAACAATTTGCAGGTTGCAGATTATATAAAAACCTATTTGTTTTTTTGTCAATTAAAAACTTGAATTTGTATAGATCTGCCACAAGTCGATAGTTACCATGAATTATGTCCATTGGAACGTATCCCACCGAATAATGCAATCCATAAAACACATTTGGGTTATCAAACATCAATGTATAAAGCAATTCATATAAAAACAGGTACAGCATATTGTTTAAGACGAATACATGGTTTCCGTTTACAAAATGCTAAATGTATGGTTATTGTTGATGTCTGGAAGAATTTAAATCATTCCAATATTGTACAATTACAGGAAGTTTTCACTACGAAAGCATTTGGTGATAATTGTAGGTTAATTGATTTATTTCAAGAAACAATTATTAATAATAATAATTTTTGTTATTTCTAGCATTGATATTCGTTTATGATTATTATCCAGGTTCAGAAACTTTATTAAGTAAATATTTTTCATCAGATCAACCTGATCCATTTGCACCAGATTCATCACCAAGACCCTATAGTCATCAAAAGAATAACATCTTACGTCATCAACAAAATAATAAATTGCCAGAATTTCTAATTTGGAATTATATAATACAGTTGACATCTGCACTAAGATTAATCCATTCAACAGGTAAAAGCGGGAGAATTATTGATTTAGTACTCGATAATCCGAATTTATTATGCAGACAGTTTCCCAAAAAAATCTATATAGAGTTGGATTATTGAGTCTTTTTTTTCGTTTGATGGGTGATTCACCTAAAAACATTATTGTATTTTAATTTGATTCATTATAGGATTAGCCTGTCGAAGTTTAGATCCAACAAAAATTATTATAACATCAAAGAATCGATTGAGATTGAGTTGTTTAGGTGTTATGGATGTTGTATCGAATGAGAATAGTACGAATTCATTAGCATTAGTACAACATTATCAACAAGAAGATCTAACAGCATTGGGGAAATTAGTGTTAGCATTAGCATGTAAATCAACAGTGGCTGTGCAAAGAGAAAATATAACAACAGCATTGGATATTGTTAGTCGTACTTATACGGCCGATCTTAGAAATTTGATTATGTTTGTATTGATTTCTAATCGATTTTATTCCATCTTTCTTTCTTTTTTAAATAATTTTTGTGTTTTTTTATTATATTTGTTTTATGAGCAGGTATTTATTGTCGCCACAACAAAGAAAAAGTATCACTGATTTAATGCCAATGATTGGTGCTCGATTTTATACACAAATGGATAATTTGCACAATTATATTGAAGTACTTGAATATGAAGTTTCTAAAGAGATTGAAAATGGTCGATTATTTCGGCTAATGGCCAAATTAGGAACAATCAACGAACGACCTGAGTAATTTTAAAATTGTCTACTTAATAATACCATCTTTATTTTTAATTGCATTTTCTTTGTCCATAAATTTAGGCTAAATCTAGATGGTGCTTGGGCCGAAACCGGTGACCGATATATGCTCAAATTATTTAGAGATTACGTATTCCATCAAGTAACAGAAGATGGTCGTCCATGGATAGATATGGCACATATAGTACAATGTTTAAATAAATTGGATGCTGGTGTATCCGAAAAGGTATTAAAAAAAAATTCCAAGTTTCCATTTGTACCAAAACAATTATTTTTGTATTTCTTCAAGATTTGTTTAATGTCACGAGATGAACAAAGTATGTTAGTTGTTTCATATGCAGAATTGAAACAATGTTTGGAACAATCATTTCACGAAATTCTAAATGCTTCACCTGCAAAAAAAGATTTAATTGAAGGTGTTGACGATAAAATCTATTTAAAATGTGAAGCTGACAAACAAAAACTGTGAACAACAACAAACAACACAACAATTATATAGTTTTATATATTTTTCCTCATCCTTTCTCCCATTATTCCCATTTCCTATCCATATAAATCAACAATAATAACAATAAAAGGAGAAAGAGAAAACTGAAATGTTTACAATAATATTTGACATATTTTCAAAATTCGATATTCATAGGAAATTTTTATTTAATTTTTCTCGCTTTTTTTTCAATTTTAACTTTTTTTTCAAAATATTATTGCAAACATTTTCATAATGTTATTTTTTCCAAGCAGAAATTTTTCGAGAAGATATTTTTTCTATGTTGTATTTATTTACAAAAAAAAGTAATAAAAAGTAATAAAAGGTGCAAAATATTTGTGTATTTTTATTTATTAGAAAAAAATTGAAATTCGCGGTAAATTTTGTAGGAATTCTGACAAATCTTTGATGTAGGGATGGGCAAAGTTTCTTACAACTGTCGATATTCGATTTTTCGTTAAAAATATGAAGTTTATATAAAAAATAAACTTTTGAGAATAATTGAAATGAAAATACATAACATTGAAAAAAAAATAAAGAACCATAAATTCAGTAATAAAATAACTGTCTTACTAATAATGATATTGATGACTCCAGTGGCGTAACTAGTGTGAGGCACGGAGGCACTTGCCTCCTATGCATGTAAAGGGCCCACTTGACTCAAGAAGTAGATTAAAACATATTACAGATAACACTCAAACCCGCAAAGATGAGTATACACTGTGTAATCGAAATTCCTTACATAATTCAAACCACTGATAATTCACAAAAAATAAAGCAGAGTATTATTAAACAACAGAGAGTCGATATGACCCCGTTTTCGGAAAAAATGCACTGAAAATTTCGCCAACAATTCAAGAGCCGCTGGAATCAAACAATCGTACGACACATAGCTAACGGAGGAATCTGTTTATCGACAGGCGACAGTCAGACGAGTTTAATGAATCGGCATCCATTCTTCAGGTGCCACTGTATTGAGTATGTTGATTTGCATGTGTATTTGTCTAACTTCCCTACAATAATTGCATTTGTTATGTGATTTCAATAAGTAGACTTGTCTAGTTTAATGCCATAGGAATGCAAGATTTGTTGCTGATAGTTGCATTCTTATCAGCGGTTACATCCGATGGACAATTTTTTCCTCTCTTTGGTCCCTCTAAATGCTCGTAATGTACTCCATTCCCCATAGGGATGATGAGATCTGAATATTGTAAAGGATTTTAATTACACCCTGTATAGGGAAGGGGCCCAAATTTGAAGTTACGCCAGTGGGTAAAAAGTAGAGATTAGAGATGACTTTAGGGAGACCAACTGAAAAGAATTGAATAATTTCACTGAAAGAAGTTCTGGTGATTGTATAAAAATTTGTTATTAACAAATGTTTCGATTTTTTTAGAAATATCGATTTTTTACTTCGATTATCGATATTTAGGTATGCCCATCCCTACTTTGATGTTATTATTTTGACATCTGTCAAGTGCTGGGTTTTTGTTGTTAATCAAATGATCCGTTTTAATAAATAATTTTTCAAACAATGTAAGATTTTAATTGTTTAAAGAATCATTTTTCATTTAATTATTTTGTCTTTTTCTGTTTTCGTTCGCAAATAATTAGAATGTGAATTGAGGTTATATTGTAGGGTGTGAATTATTTGATTACCAAACAATAATTGATTACATTTGTAAAAAAATTGCGTCAATAATGTCGGATAATCAAGAAGCTGGAACTTCAGGTCAAGATGGTAAATGATTTAAGAAAAAAATCAATATTGAACTAATATTTTTTTTTGTTGTTGTTATTGTTGAAACATTTTAGAATCACCTTTTAACGATTCAGATGCTGAATGTAGTCATAGTGTATGTTCAGATACACACAGTGATAATACAACAATATCAGAAATGACTGAAAAGAGTAGTGCATCAGCATCAACAATGCATGCAACATCATCAATGGATGATTACGTTGATACACATTTACATCAACAACAAATTAATAATGATCGAAAACAATATGGTATGACAACTCCTACACCACCACCATCAACAACAACACCGTCATCATCATCACCACCAGTATTAAATCGTGCAATGTTATTACCATGGGGTGTCCATAAAGAATATGCACCACAAAATGGTAATAATGGTAGTAATGGTAATATAGATACAGATGTACGTCCTGGTGAATATGTCATGAGAAGTTTATTCCATAATTTTACAATAATGGCAGAGAAGAAGATTGAATCAGTTATGAGTGAACCACAAGAGAAGCCGTTATCGAAATTATTACAGCGCGGTGAAGATCAACAATTTGATCAACTATTAAGTGCATTCGGTTGTGTTGCTGAACATTGTTTACCATCATTATTGAGAGCATTATATTCATGGTATGAACGACAAATGGCTGATGTATCATATTATGAACAGAAAAAATCTGATATTAAACAAAAAAGTATTATCTATATGGTGGCTGGGAATTCAACGGAAACGGTTGAACGTTCCGAAGTTGATATACAGAAGGAGAAAAGAGATTTAGCTGTTGAATTCATATTTTGTTTAGTATTAATTGAAGTTCTAAAACAATTATCATTCCATCCTGGACATGACGATTTAGTTCAATATATTGAAAATTTATCATTTAAACA
>JAZBHA010000515.1:10540-24591 GCA_037464855.1 Iselma pallidipennis | reverse complement strand
ATTTATATGCTGAAGTGATTGGTGTATTAGCACAATCACGTTTCCAATCAGTACGTACAAGATTTATGAATGAATTGAAAGATTTACGTTCACGTGAAGCTAGTCCACATACAACACAAAGTATTATCAGTTTATTAATTGGTATGAAATTTTTCCGTGTCAAAATGGTACCAATTGAAGAATTTGAAGCATCATTTCAATTTATGCAAGAATGTGCACAATATTTTTTGGAAGTTAAAGATAAAGATATCAAATATGCATTGGCTGGTTTATTTGTTGAGATTCTTGTTCCAGTAGCTGCGGTAAGTAGTAATTATTATCACCTGTTTTTCAAACTGTTGGGTTGTCCGGGAAGTTCGGGCCGATTTTTGTGAAACACTCAGAATACTGACTATGTACTAGCCAAGGACTATCAGAAGGCGTGGTATCACTTGATTTGATATATATTAGGAGTATTATTTACTTGCCCTTTTATATCATTGAAGACTTGTAAGTCTCATATGACTGCCACTCAGACCCAATCACATGGAGATCTCTACTGTTAAAGCCCTATACACCTTCTATAGCTAGGCCAAATTTCAGGTTGTTAGCTGGTGGTAGGAAAAAAGAAAAGAGCTAAGTAAATATACGTCAAATCGCCTCATAGTCCTTCGCTAGTAGTACCTTTGTACCAAATTTAGTCAAAATCGGTCAAAGGACGTAGAAGTTTTTATTGAATAATCTCACTTTGAGTGTCTTTATGTACATCTCGAGAACCGTACGTGACATAAAGCCGGACCCAGCTCGAAGTGACTCAACTTCCTGAACATTTTCCGCATAATCATTTTCCCGTGTGGCCACTTTTCCCAAAATGGGACAATATTTTGTTACCCCGCCATTGTCCTTTGTTCTTCTTGAGGCTCGATAAGGGACAGCTCAAGCCAGCGGCGTCTCAGCTTGGAGAGAACGAAAACAAGTGGGCTGCAATCTCATATTCCTCCAAATATTTTTTTTTCCATGTGGGCTCATTTTTGATGACCAGAGTCATCTTTGGCAACAGTGCCCTATCACAAGTCTGCTCTGGGAACCTCTATAAAATTCTTTGCCTGTCGTATCTTCTGTTGTTCTAACCAGCTGTTCTTATGGGCAAATCAATGCAATCTTTCCGGACAACCCAATATTTAGTTATAAAAAAATATCTTCACCAACTGTAAGTATATTTGATAATTTTCAGGCTGTTAAAAATGAAGTGAATGTACCATGTTTGAAGAATTTCGTTGAAATGTTATATCCTCAAACATTAGATGCTAGTACAAAATCAAAACATCGTTTAGCATTATTTCCATTAGTTACATGTCTTCTATGTGTTAGCCAGAAACAGTTTTTCTTACAAAATTGGCATTATTTTTTGGCTATGTGTTTATCACATTTAAAAAATCGTGATCCTAAGATGTGTCGTGTAGCTTTAGGTAAGATCTATTTCTTATACATAGTTTATTTATTGTATAATGTAATTTTTTTTGTTGTTACGTTTTTTTAATTTTTATAGAATCTTTATATCGCCTTCTTTGGGTTTATATGATTCGTATAAAATGTGAAAGTAATTCAGCAACACAATCACGTCTACAAAGTATTGTAAATTCATTATTTCCAAAAGGTTCAAAAAGTGTAATACCACGTGATACCCCGTTGAATATTTTTGTGAAAATCATTCAATTCATTGCACAAGAGCGTTTAGATTTTGCAATGCGTGAAATTGTCTTTGATTTATTATCAGTTGGACGTCCAATAAAAATCATACTAACACCAGAACGTATGAGTATTGGTTTAAGAGCATTTCTAGTGGTTGCTGATAGTTTACAACAGAAAGAAGGTGAACCACCGATGCCACGTTCTGTTGGTGTATTACCAAGTGGTAATACATTACGAGTACGTAAAACATTTTTAAATAAAATGTTAACCGACGATACAGCACGCAGTATTGGTATTAGTGCATATTTTCCACATGTACGTCGTGTATTTGTCGATATATTACGTGCATTAGATCAACAATATGGTCGTCCATTGATGATGACAAATACACAAAATTTAAATAAAGAACCAGATGAGATGATAACTGGTGAACGTAAACCTAGAATTGATCTATTCCGTACATGTGTAGCAGCTGTACCACGTTTAATACCTGATGGTATGACTGGTAATGAATTAGTTGATTTATTAAGTCGTTTAACGGTACATATGGATGAGGAATTACGTGGTTTAGCATATCAGAGTTTACAAACATTAGTTATTGATTTTCCTGATTGGAGACAAGATGTTCTATGGGGTTTAACACAATTTATTGCTAAAGATATTTTAGATACGTTCCCAACACTAATTGATAATGGTTTAAAGATGATTCTAACGTTATTGTGTGCATGGAAAGGTGCATTAACAAATAATCAAACAACAAAACAAACAAATAATTCAGATAATACTGCTACTAGTGGTAGTAATAATAATAATAATAATAATAGTGCAACAAATACAAATCGTAGAATTGATAATAGTCGATCCGAATCAACAGCATCTGTTTTACATTTAATTGAAGCATTATCATTAGTTATGTTATGTAATTATCGTATAACAACACGTCGTGTATCGGTATTAATATTAAAAGAAATTAAAGGTTTATTGAAATTTACAAATTGTTCAACAAATGATTCTGTAATCGATATAATTGATAAATCATGTCCGCAAGTTATTGAAAAATTATTACAACAATTACCACCAGTTGAAAAACAGGCAATCCAACAGGCATCATTAATTGATTTACAATGGTTAGCTGATCGCAATACATCAATATGGAATGCTGGTTTATTAGAAGATGGTTCAATAAAAAGTGGTCAAACATTTATTATATCAGATCCATGGAGTATATGTTTATTTAGTTTCCTGGAAATTGATCGTTTATTAACATTATGTCCATGTACGATTGCACATTCATGGCCAATAGTTTTTACACGTTTAAATGCATTATTTTCTGTTGTTGATCCAACACCATTAAATGATAATCGTGCATCATTATTGCGTAGTTCAACAACATTAAAAAAACCACCACCAACTGGACGTGAACAATATATGCATCTATGGAAGAATTATATAACATTTGCATTCCGTGTTGTGCCGCATATGTCGAATCCGATTGTTCGTTGTGCAAGTCCTGATTTAAGTCTAAGTTCATCACCGGATAGTCTCAATACAGATAAATCTGATAATAAATCAACAACAACCATAACAACAACAACAACAACAACAACTATTACTACGAATCCATCAACAAATATCTCACCATCGGCTTTATATAAATTGATTGTACCATTGTTACGTTGTGAAGTGAATGATGTACGAGATGCGGCTGTTTATGCTGTTGGCAATATTAATGGAGATGCTTGCCGGTTTGTTTGTTTTTCTTATTAATTTTACTTTAAAAACACTAAAAAGAAGTAATTATTATTTTTAGAGACTTATTAGAAGAATTAATTGTTTATATGCGTGAAGCTATTGATAAGAAACAAGAAAATGTACGTCGTCGTCGTCGTCGTGATGCTTTACGTTTACATTTAATGCGTACATTAGAATATATTGCTGATAATGGTACATTCACTATTAACTCGTGCATATTAGATAAAGACACACAGTCATTACATCCATCAATTGCCGAGTTTATTGACGGTGTACGTTATTATCTTGAAAACGAACCAGATAAAACATCAACTAGTGTTAAAGATCTGACACTACATTTTGCCTGTTTCTTGAAGAAATTAATTAAAAACTTTAGTTGTAAGTATTAATCCAAGACATTGGCTAGTATGCATAAAATCCAGCAAAAGCACACTGGTCATAGGCTAGTTAAGGCTCTGGTAGCTCATCTTTGTTTTTATGCATATAGTTTGAACCACCTGCTTTATCGAAAGTAGTAAAGTCTAGCAATTGAAGTAAATGCTTCATGTACTATGCCGTGTTCCTAGTAGAGCATGTGCTCGGTTTTATGCATATCACCCATTTTCTTCTAAAAAATTTCATGCTAAAATTTTTTTCTGTTGGTTTTTTAGTGGAAGCATGTCGCAGTTTGATGTCACGTAATTTACGTAAGAATCTATTTTTATTATTTTCATACTGGGCTGGTAAATATGGTTTATCTGATATGAATCATTACACCGATCCAAATGATACAAATAACAAATTACAATTTATATCATTACAAGCAATGAGTGCTGTATTATGTTGTGGACCATATTTTGATGTTAATGAATTATTAGAAGACAATTCATTATATCAGTGGTTAAATATTTTATTGAATAGTAATGATGAGAAAGTTTACAATTTAGCACAAGAAACAATTATATTATTGTTAGAATCAAATCCTGATGTTGGTTCATTACTAGATTGGGTTGTTGATAAATGTTATACAGGCACATGTTCAGTGGCTGATGGTTGTTTCCTTGCTTTGGCAACAATTTTTAGTGCAAGGTTTTAATAATATTTCTTCAAAAAGAAAAAACTGTATTTTAAATTTAAACTTTGTTTTTAGAGAATATCCTTGTGATCATTATACTGCTATCATTAATGTAACATTAATGAATACAGGATGTGCCCGACCTACAGTTCGTGATACTGCCTTACAATTATTACAATTGTTAGATAAAAGATTTTTCGGAACTATTGGACCATTGGCTGAAAGTGATTTAGCTGAAGGTGATAAAGGCAGAAGTACATTAGATATTTTATTAGCTACAACTTATTGTCGTTCGCAAGTACATCTATCACGACAATTAGCTCTATTACATCCTGAATTGACGATGCCAATGTTTTCAGGTTTAACTTTTTGTGTTTTATTTTTTGTGGTTCAAATAAATATTTTTATATCTCTTTTTTATAGAAATAACGTATAGATTTCAATCAGCACGTCCAGAAGTCCGTCAATTATTGCTTCAATATTTACTACCATGGTTACACAATATGGAATTGGTTGATCCAAATGTACCACCATCAAATCCACATACCTATCAATTTTATGCCGAAACTGGACGTACACGTAAAGAAGGTTGGGGTTCAGCTGAAGCTACCGAAATGGTTTTAAATAATATCTTCTATATAACGGCAAAAGTATTTTTTCTCTGTCTTTTTTTTGTATTTTCCGATTAAATTAATACGATAATAAATTTTAGTTCGGTGATAATCATCCGAAAGAAATTGAAGAAGTATGGGCAACTCTATGCACATCGTGGCCAAATAATATGAAAGTTATTATTAGATATTTGATAATAATATCAGGAATGGCACCAAATGAACTTTTACCTTATGTAAGTCGTTTTGTTTTTGTTTTATTTGTTGATTAATTGGGTGAAAAAAACCTCTCTTATTAGACGAAACGTGTAGTTTTATATCTGGCACGTGTCCAACCAGTACGTTTACTTGATGAAATGATGATGGAATTACAAACTGTTGAAACATTAAATTGTTTAATAGAACGTACAGAAACACCACCATTTTATCGTTTAACTGTAATGCGAAAGACATCCAGTCATTCAGATGGTACAAATAATGGTAGTAATGGACAAATTGATGCAAATACAGGACGACATGATTTAAATATTGAAAAAGGTACAATACATACGAAACGACATAGTGGTGAGGATCCATCGAAATTAATAACAGCAACCACATCGTCGACGGCAACGACAAATTTATCAAGAATTGATAAATTGAGAAATCTAGATGATTCACCACAACAAGATGATGATAATTTAAAAGATAGTATATCTGTACCACAACCACATCCATTACCAATGCCAGAATATGGTGGTTATTTTGCACCATTAACCGAATATTTACCAGATAGTTCACAACCAATATCCAGTTTTCATCGTTGTAATGTTGGTGTTATGTTATTATGTGATGTTGTCATTGATGGAATTGAATTAGATTGGACCGTACATATACCATTAATGCTGCATATATTATTTTTAGGATTAGATCATACAAGACCTTTAGTTCTACAACATTGTAAACAATTATTATTGAATTTATTGATTGTTTTAGCACAACATAATGATCATTTAACTGTTGCACATTTACTATTAAATAACAAAACGAATCAATTAGAATTAGGTTTAACAACACCACAGATACCAATATTGAAACATAATTTTACTGAACCTGGATCAACATTATTATTATATTGGGATCAACAGATACTTGGTGGTGATTTTAATAAAACAACAAAAACCGTACCGGAAGAGAATATAAATGATGTAAATAAAGATATACCAATACCACCGGTTATAATAACACCAGAAGAATCACCAGGTGCAACAACAACAACAGCAACAACTAGTCCAACAATAATAATGAATCAAAAATTAGAAATAACATCATCAATAATAATAAAATCATTGATTGATTTCTTATGTCAACAGAATAGTCCATTATGGAATTATGAAGATATAACAGCAAAATTATGGACAATAAAAAGTGCTGAACAGATTGATATATTTCTACAGCATATCTTAAAGATCTTTCAGTTTTCATTACCGAATGCTCATATAAATGAAAGATGGTCACAAACAGCATTACAATTAGGTTTAAGTTGTTCATCTCGGCATTATGCTGGACGTTCATTGCAAATCTATCGTGCATTACGTGTACCGATAACATCAAGAATGCTATCCGATATATTGAGTCGTTTAGTTGAAACTGTTGCTGAACATGGTGAAGATATGCAAGGATATGTTACTGAATTATTATTAACATTAGAAGCTAGTGTTGAATCATTAGAATCTGATTTTCGTCCATTAGAATTTATGAAAGATTTCTTTAAATCCACACCGAATTTAAATAATAAAGAGATGAAACATTTACATCATCAACATCAACATCATCATCACCATCATCAGCAACAACAACAACATCAACAACAACTACAACACAGTGATCCACCAACTACAACAATAATAAATTATGCAATACAACAAGGACATACACGTAGTACTAGTTATTCTGTATCATATGGATTACGTAAAAATATGTCATCACCAAATGAAACTAAAGAACGTCATCGTATAAGTAATAATAGTAATAATACAAGTAGTAATAATAGTAGTTCAGAAATTGAACATAAAAGTGCTATAACAAAATTCTCATCAAATCTCTCACGTTCTAGATCAGCACAAAGTTTAAAATTATTAAGTGATACAGCCCAACAAGATGATAAATTAACAATTCTATCACAATTATTTTGGTTGGCTGTTTCATTATTAGAATCCGATTATGAACATGAATTCTTATTAGCTGTACGTTTATTAACAAGAGTTATGAATCGTTTACCATTAGATCGTCCAGATGCACGTGATAAAGTTGAGAAATTACAACAACAATTACGTTGGAATTCATTTCCTGGTGTACATGCATTATTATTGAAAGGTTGTACACATCCGAATATTTACGAACCAGTTGTTGTATTATTATCACAATTAACACCATTATTAAATCTAGTTGTTATTGATCCATCACAATCAATTGCATTTCCAATGAATGTTATAGCATTATTACCATATATGTTAGTTAATTATGAAGATGCTAATGATATATGTATTAGAAGTGCTGAAAATATATCGCAAGTATGTATTGAGAAAAGTAAGAAATTGGAAAATCTAGCAACTGTAATGAATTTATATAGTCGACGGACATTTAGTAAAGAAAGTTTCCAATGGACAAAATGTGTTATTAAATATCTATATGATACATATGCACATTTAAGTTTTAATATGTTAACATTTTTAATTGAAGTCTTAGAGAAAGGACCAAACAATTTACAATTACCAATATTAAATATTATACATTGTATATTACATTATGTTGATTTGGGGACACAACAAGCACAACCAATTAATACAGATCTGTTACGTGTTGTTGTTAAATATATTGAAGGGATGTATTGGAAAGAAGCATTGAAAATTTTGAAATTAGTCGTAACTAGATCGAGTTCATTAGTAGCACCGCCTGTATTAGCACAACAACAACCACAACAACACCAGCAGCAACAACCACAAACAAATTACGATAATTCATCAATAACGCAATCAGTAATACCATCACCACATCCATCATTTACTGATGATAATATGTTTGCGAAAAAGGAATTACCAGGACGTACAATGGAATTTACATTTGATATGTCGCAAACACCTGTTATAGGACGTAGATTTTTTAATAACAGCAACAAAGCAACAACAACAACAGATGATACAAACAATACTACAACAGCAACAACAGCTGCAACGACAACAACAAATGATAATAGTATTAATAATATTAATACTAATAATATTTGTAATAATATATTGACACCACGTCGTTCATGTTCTCTAAGTCCAGCTGATGTGACACCACAAACTGGCTGGAAACGTCCATGGATGTCACAGGGACGGGTTCGTGAATGTTTAGTTAATTTATTAACAACATGTGGACAACGTGTTGGTTTACCAAAAAGTCCATCAGTTATATTTAGTCAAACATCTGATATTATTGAACGACAATCTAGTATGGCATCAAGTACTGAAGAAATGTCTTGTGGTAATAATGATATTAGTGGTGGTTCGAAACGTGATGATGCAGCTACTGAATTTGGTGTTTTCAAAGATTTTGACTTTCTCGAATATGAAAGTGAAAGTATTGAGGTAATTTTTCAAATTTATTAATATTTAAAAAATAATATTGTAATATAATGGTAAAATTTAGGGTGAAAGTACTGATAATTTCAATTGGGGTGTACGTCGTCGTCCATTAAGTCAAGGTGAAGAAGAACATCCAAGTTTAAAACAATTAGAAGATAGTTTAAGTGAGAAGACACCAATGCTAACCGTTCGTAAACGTTTATTAACTGAAGAATCATCCGATGATGAAGTTGGTTCTGAATCACCATTAGATGAGATTGTTGTTGCACCAGAATTTGATAACAGTACAGGTGAAGGTAGTACAGCATTTCCACCATCATCACTAGTATTACGTGAACGTACATCACAGATACTATCAAGTGCCCGATCTGATACTAGGTAGATTTTATTTATTAATATCTTTTATAAAAATAAATATTGATAACAATATTGTTTTAGTGGATCAAGTGCTGGTGATCTAGGTGAAGTCACTCCATGCAATACATCACCAAACCTGTCCGGTATATTAACGATTCGTCCATCAACAAAAAGTGATGTTTTAGACAATTGGTCCCTTTTTATACAAAATAATATGATACAAATCTCTACAAATACATTAAAATTTTTCCACCAATTACAAAATTTAATTAAAGTAAGTTGAAATTATTATAATATTAGATAGTTCCACAATAGATGGCAAAATTTAAACGAAAACGGTCTAAATGTTTAAAAAAGCACTAGTTTATAGAAGGAAAGTTTCAATGCTCGCTGTTTTCATATCCTCCTTGGTCCAATTCCCATATGAACCTCCGTCCCCTTGTGTTAACCAGTGTTGGTTCAGCTTGTAATTGTTTTTCACCTGCTTCGTCAAGTGTCATAGTTTTGCCGAAATTTAAAAATCTCTAGTCACTCGTTTAAACGTTTAGACCAACGGTTCGTCACTGTGGTCCGTGGACCGTGGACCGTGGGGGGCCACGATATCTTTAAATGTTTGATGATGTCTTTTGGAGTTTTGAGTCTTGTGTGAAGTTTTGTGATTCGTGACAACAAATGATACTTAAGGGGCGCTCCGTGGTGAAGAAAAGATCAAGAACCACTGGTTTAAACAATTTGTCCAAGCAAAAGGAGGTTTTATCTACCTCTAACCGAATTTTAACGTGTCTTCAATTAGTGATTCTTAGAGAAGTCGACTTACACACAAAAAGTTAAGAACCTAAAATTTGAAGTCTCTGTTCAAATCCGGCATTTATTGTGGAACACGCTAATGATTTTATTACTATCTATAATATATATTTTTTTTATAGGATGTATCTAATTCAACGATAGAAATCACAAAAGAATCATGTTTCTATATGTTACAATCAACGGTTAGTGGTCTGCCAACAATTAAATTGATTTGTTGTCGTTTAAATTCAATGATTGATATTATAACATACCGTATATTACCATATAATTTAATATGGTTCAATGCATCCGCATTAAATAATACGAAATTTATTGAAAATTTAAAATATGGTATGTTAGAAGTACAAGAACATTTAGAAACATTTTGTGATAAAAGAGAGCAAGCAGCTATGGTAATTATTATATCTTAGTTTCTTTTCTAATTAATTAATTAATTAATTGATTCGTTAATTAAAAATTTTTAGTATTGTAATGCTGTCAAGGCAACATTAAAGATAGATTTTGTAACAGCCCAACATTCACCATTCCATCATGAACATTATTTATTAGATCTAGGTAGATCACTATATAAATTATATTTCCAGTTATTATTATTGATAGAATCTGGTAATAAAATTATGTTAACATTATATAACACCTTAATATCAGCTGAGGTAATTTTCTATTTATATATAAAAATTTATTCTACAATTACAAACTAATAATAATAATAATGTTTCAGTTAAAAGATATAACATTAGATATAATGATGATAAAAAATGCATTAAAACGATATAGTGAAGATACTGAAACTGATGGTGGTACACCATCACCACCAATACCACCAGCAATCATAGCAACCACGCAAGATCTAAATATTTATAAATTAATTGAAACAGAAAAGTATTCAACGGTTTTAACATATTATAAATTAAATCGTGATGAATTAATTAAAGATAATGAAGATTTATGTGATTCAACAAATGATGTTCGTACAATATTGAATTTATATTGTAAAAGGATGATTGAAGAGAAACCAGGTTTGTTTATTGTTCTATTTAAATGAGATGTGGTTTTTTGTAATTGTATTTTTTTTTAGACTGTTTTATCATGACAAATCAAGATGGTGATTTAGCTGATATTTTTGGAAGACTGTTTCAAGTTTCTGCTGCTATCTTAGATCTAGAAAGTGTTATTAAAACTACAACAGCCCAACTTGAAAAACCACCTACCGATAGTAAAATTTAAATCCAATTATTATTAATGTTCTAATATTTAAACAAAACATATTTTTAATCAAATAAAGAGGCTAATAATAGAAGAATAATTCGACAGGTTCTTTTAGTTTTTAATAAAAGAATATAGCGTCCAAATTATGAAAAAATAAAAACCATAAACAAGAGTTTTATGAAGAACAAATAATCTGAAAAAAAAAACTTATTTTTTATCGAAATTGGTAAATACTATTATTTAAATATTTACAGTTTTTGTTGCATCCGGCAGCGTGGTAGTGTTGATAAATCTTCTTTCATTAAATATTGTCGTGCACCCAAGACAGCGGTTTTCATGTAAGTTTTCACTTCCATTGCAGTCAAATCCATTGGTAACTTTTTACGATCATTTTCCGTCAAATAATATTCATTTAAACTTAATGCATGTGGACTTTTTATTATCCAACGACGTACACCGAAGAATTCCAATTGATTTAAACCATCATGGATTTTATTTTGTATTCTCACCATACTAGAATTTTTTGGTCAATTAACTAATTTATACAGGGTGTACAACACTATTCCAAGTCAACCAACATTTTTTTGTGAATACTAGCTTATAAGTCAAGTTTTCTGGTAGCACCCAACAAAAGAGTTTGGCTACTGCATCAACAACAATAGACAATTTTAATTTATAATCTAACCTGGGTCTCTCTTTTCTAAAAACTACTTGCTTTTAGGTACGAAACTCTCTTTTTCTGTGCATCTATTCGAGATTGTAAATTAAAATTCTATACTGTTGCTGATGTAGTGAACGAACTCTTTTGTTGGGTCCTACCGCTAAGTGATTTAACTGTAGAAGTCAATATTTACAAAATTTCTAAGGCTGGTATAAAGTCCATCAGAAATTTTAAGAATTTGACTTCTATATTGTAAATTTTGAGTGGTCATCTTGGCATATTATATTAGTAAGTAAACATTGCTAACGTAGTAAATCACAGAAAGGGTCGACAATTTCTCTCTATTGATTTTGCAGGTAGAGACTGTTTACCAAAAAGTTTTTTCCAAATGACAGAGTAATACCATTCTATGTATAAGCCAAATACCACTATTTGGCTAGACGAACAGTATTTGTTTGAAAAAAACGCAAATACTATAGTCTGTTTCCCGAGTCATGAGCTAAATGGTCATAAAACTTCACTTGATGACTTTCTCAGCGCTGTACGCTGCACGCGAAACAAGGGACTCGCTATTTTTCTCTATCTTTTATGCTTATCTACTGTTGGCCGAGTTTTCAACTGCAAATGAATGGGAAGAAGACGAAGACTTGAGTGAGGAAGACTTGTGCGAATGAATTGCCAAAGAGTCATTGTTACGTTGACGAAGAGGAAGACAAAAACGATGATGTCCATTTGAATTCTACGGAATGTTTACTTGCTAATTGTCAAGATGACCGCTCAAAATTTACAATACAAAAGTCAAATTCTTAAAATTTCCGACTGATTTTACGTTCCTGGTCCATTGCCGATATTGACATGAAATAGCGCTATACATCCAGTATAAAGATTTTTTTTGTCTTTTAGAACTAGGTAATTAGCTTACAATCGTTTCTGTCCGAAAATGAATAATAATAAATCGATAAAATATGCCGGTAGCCAATGTAGAAAAATACACATTATGGTATGTTGAAATTTTGATGATCTTATGTCACCATCCGGATACCAAATTTGCATTTCAAATGGATTCTCGTATGTTATTTCGCGACCCATATCCAAGATTTCACCAATTGTTATCGGTATTACTTCGTCTTGTGTTAAATTATAAACAGGAATTTCTTTTGGCCTGTCAATGAACGAAAAAAAAAACAATTAATCAACATATCGGATGTCCCAGTATCTTGTCCACCATTTATTAGTTTTCAATGGTGCAACATATTGAGACACACTTCAGAAATGTGGTAATTACTTTGGATGATTTCCCATTTTTTGTGCAACAGTAATAGCCACATTAATAGCCCCATCAACTGGTACAAAATGTGTACGATTGTCAGCTTTAGCATACATTGAACGTATAACACCTTTACCAGCACCAACTAAAAGTCCCATTGGACCATTCAAACTGTCCACCCAACCTGGTAATGGTTCAAAAGCTGCCGGAATTACTACGATCGCAAAAAAAATGATGATAAACAATTTTTTGTGTTACAAGACAATTTTACCAATCGATGGTCGAATTATGCAAACTGGTAAGTTTGAGTATTCTTCAGCTATTAAATTTTCAGCTAATCGTTTCGTGTATGTGTAAGTATTTGGATGTGGTGCAATTAAAGATGGTTTAGCACGTTCCAATGCTTCATTGTCCATCCATTTAGCCACATCGAGAACGTCTCGTGGATTCTCACGGCATGGATAAATCTAATAAGTTGCAAAAGTCAAAAAAAAAAAATTGGTGAAAGTTGTACAAATTTTCATTTCTAAAATTTGAGTGTACATGTCGTAAATTTCAGTAATTATAATTTTTTTATTATCATTCTTATTATTAGATGACATTATTACATATTTATAAATAATATTGTTTGTACGCTTTCGTAAACAAGAAGTTTCAGCAAGTTAAATTCAGTACTTTCACTTTTTTATGCCAAAAAAAATTGGGTTTTATCAGAAGAAAAAAAACACGTACCTTTTCTTCAAACACATCAATATCAGCTGAACAAAAAGCTGTACTGAAATGTACAAAAGCTAATAGATGTGGACATTGTTTTGCTATATTGATAATTTTCGCTGTACCACCAAGATTCTGCATAACAGCATCTTTTAATGTCGCATCTAATTTTAATGTAGCAGCTACATGAAATATAACATTAACATTCTCAGTTAACATTCTCAATTCGGATTCGTGTAAATCTTCAGTATATAAGTCATCAATAATTGGTATAATTTTTTTAATAGCTTCCGGTTGTGATTTCCGTAAACGTTCAAACATCTGTAAGAGTATAAAGGAA
>JAZBHA010000515.1:0-10496 GCA_037464855.1 Iselma pallidipennis | reverse complement strand
TAACTGCCACATCATTTCTATACGTTTCTCTGGAGAGTTTCCACGTTTCGGACGAATTAGTATATAAATATTACCAATCTTTGGACAGACAAATAGAAGTTTTTCCAAGAGGACTTTGCCCATAAAACCGGTCGCACCTGTTATAAAAACCGATTTGCCATTGTACCATTCACAAATTGGACTTTTATCGTTGTTATCCATTTTTGCTTCTCTTCTGCCGTACGAGTCTAAGGAATTATAAATGATTTTTCTTTTATATATAGAAAAAAAAAATGTTAAGTAAAAGAGCCTCGAGTTATTTTATCTGATTTAAGATTAGAAAGTATTTCCACTTTCCAAAAATTGTAGAACTGTAATATGGTTCAGCATAGTCTTAAGGAGGTCATATCGGCAAATTAATCAATTACATAAGTAAGGAAATAATTAAAGAGTATACAAATATTAGAAGATTTAAACTTCTCTATGGGAAATTCAATTTCCAAGGATTTTTCAGGTTTTTTGTTGCTAAAATACAATAGTATTCGTCATCCTCGTTTTTAAAATAAACTTGAAACTTACAAGAAAATAAGTAAAAATTATAGTAAAATTACTTTTTTGTGAAAAAATTGACAGAAATCATAAAGATTTTAAATCACTTAAACATAACTATGATTCGTAAATATTGATCAAATAAAACAAATACCTATTTACTTACTAGTTTTGAATGTAAACGAAAAAAGTAGTCTTCACATATAAACAAAACAAACACAAAAAATTATTATTGAATCAACAACTGTTGGAGTACCTCTCTCTTTGATAGTAGATCTAAGACTGCGGTCTGTTTAAACATAGAACAACTTATTATTATTGACGATATGATACTCTCATTAGAAAGAAAGAAAGAAAAAAATTGTTATTATGATCATTATAACAATTAACATGTAATAAAATAATTATTTCACGGTAGTCATAAATTCTTCATACCATTTATGATTCTTTGTTTTCCTGCTTTATTATTAAATTTGTAATTCGGCTTTCATTATACCTAATCAATTAATTTTGCAAATTCTAACATTGATAGTGAAAGTCGGAAGTTTATATTTTTCATTTTCTACTTTGTATAAAATAAATAACATTAAATTAGTACTAAAAGTAACAGTAAGTATAGTTAAAGCTTTAGTATCCGGATTTCAATTATCCGGATTTTCACGTAGGTACTCGGATTACAGAGCAGAAAGTCCCAGCCATATTCTCAGATTTAAAGTTGCATAAGTGTTTTATCTACAGTGGAAGTTCCACACTGTGATCCGAATATGAGGATTTTTGAAGTATAATCCGAATCTTTAGACGTAATCTAAACAAAGGCACCATACCAAATGCATTAGTAAGAATTTTAATCAGATTATGGCGCATAGGACCGCTCTAGCCTAGCCCCTGGGCGAAAAATATTCTATAAACACATCTGATTTTCTCTGCCTGCAAAGTTGTATATGTTGTACTTAAACGCCGAATTCGGCCAATGGCTGAAATTTATACCCACAACGCGATGTGGAATTTCCTATTTGCCTACAACAAGTTCCAGGTAAATTAATAAGGTCTTTGTCTGGTCCGAGCGGAGCGAGGGGATGACTGTAGAAAGAAACCATTTAGTTGTCGTCATTAGCCGTGTTATATAAAAATGTATACTATTCCTAGCAAATGAACACAATTACTGAATGAACACTTACTGTAACATCCATAAAGTCATAAGCATCGTATATGTTAGATTTTCATCCCTAAATCGTGTACTGGAGTTTATTAACTTGCAGAAAACGGGTTTTGAGCAAATAGCAAGTTCCACATCGCGTTGTGGGTATAAATTCGGCGATTGAGTACAACATATATATAATGCATAGCGGAATCCTCTAGGTACATAGGCAAAAAGAGGCTGGGGCGGGAGTGAGAACAGATATAGAGATTTTGTATAAGGGTTATAAAGACAAAAATTGGTGTGTTTGTACAAAGTGAAGGAGGGGCTTCTTTGTTGTCCTGAGCAGGTAAACTTCTACCCAAACACACCAATTTTTGTCTCGGTTACTCTAATACAAAATCTCTATATCTGTTCTCACTCCCGCCCCAGCCTCTTTTCGACGATGCACCTATAAGATTCCGCTGTACAGTATAAAAAGTTCTATGAAAAAATTCAATTGAAAAACTTTACATAGCCAACAATTCGTTAAAAGGAAAAAAACACTTTTGTGTTTTTTTTTGCGCGTCAGGTCTGTGGTGAGCTACAGTAAGCCGAGCTTTTTAAAATTAACCAGCCGATTATTAAAATTCTTCTGTTTACATATTAGCATGGATCTGATATATATGTTGTACTCAATTGCCGAATTCGGCCAATGGGCGAAATTTTTACCCACAACGCGTTATATGTAAATGAATAAGGTCCTTGTCAGGTCCGAGCGGAGCGTAGCGGAGCGAGGGTAGGTCTGTGGAGGTCTGTAGAAACCATTCGTATACATATCATCCTCCCCTCGCTCCGCTCCGACTAGACAAAGACCTTATTAATTTACCTAAAACGCGTTGTGGGTAGAACCTTCGCCCGTTGGCCGAACTCGGCAATTGAGTACAACATATACATGGATCGAGCGTACAGCAACGGTGACTAGTTCCAACATCACTTAGAGAGTGGGGGTTGCAGGACAGGCAAAAGATTCAAATTCTACGTAGTAGTATCCTTATAAGTGGTAAATTTATGATTTTTTCACGGTATTATAATTTTAATTTTAACAAATTTTTTATCTATTCGCAAATGTCCGGAAAAAAACATCAAATTAACATGGATTCAATAAAAAAATTTTTGTGGGGAATTTACATGCACAATAATTAAAAAAAACTCAAAAACATAAAATATTATCGTTTTCAATATTTTTCCGATGCAATTTTGCTCTAAAAATCAAAATTTCCGTATTATTTCCATTACAGTCAATACATTCTTGCCTGTCCTGCCCCCTCCCCGCCTAGTCATGATGTTGGACTGGGCAAGCGGCAGTTCGCATATAGGCAATGCTCGATCCATGTATATACTACCTGATTTCAGTAAAGTGTTGTCGAGAAGACATGGGAGCAAACGAAATGCATAGCGAGGATGCGTGTGGTGAAGCGAGATAACACCGCGTGAAGGGGGGCGGAACCGTCCTACGTGCTATCTCGCTCCACCACACGCATCCTCGCTATGCGTTTCGTTTGCTCCCATGTCTTCTCGACAACACTTTACAGAAATCTGGCTGTATATTACCAGATCTATGCATATTAGCACTATCCCCGTTTTTGTCAAAAAAATGCGAGTCCATAGTTAAGATTTTTCTAGCTCACCACTGGCCCCAGTTTCCCCAGTTGTAAACGTGCGTTTTAAGTAGCCAAGAGCTGGAAAAAAAATCTTTAGATAGATTCGAGCTCGGTAGCCCTCTGTTGTACCACTGGTGCTGGCGTATTTTCAGGCGCTCACCGCGGGCACCAATATTTGCCGCTACCCTTCTATTCAAAGATGATCTGCAGGTTTTTCATATAAGTCGCCTTTCAGACTAAGCGAATCAGAATCAATCAGAAACATTCCGAATCTGATTGACCAGATTTCATGTCACCAGACCTTTCACATCAGCTGACACAATTACTATGAATCAATCAATTATTTCTTTTTGCCATTGTTGTCTTTTACTGAAAATGACTTGTTTTCTAATGTATTATTTTATTACTGATTCATGAATGAAATTGAAATTATCGCCGGTTTAAATCATGATCCGAATGGATTGAATTAGATTGATTTGGATTGAGGCAGTGTGATGAATAGATGGGCGATTCTATTGTTTTTTGTGCGTCCTGATTTGCGAGAATCTTCATTAATCAAATTCGGGTTGATTCTGATTGATTCAGATTCGCTTATTACTAAAGTATGTAATGTATGGGCGGCTTTATTTGTAGAGATAGGCAACCAATTTTACTGAACTGTCTAGGTATTGTTTGATCGCGCCATCTACTTTTTTTATCATTCTGTAGAAGTGACATGTGATTTTTCAACATAACCTTAATTTTGTGCTTTAAAATTAGAGAAGAAACATATTTATTTATTTATTTATTTATTCAGAATTAAATAAATTATGAAGTGATTGTTTGAAAATGTCGTCTGATTTAGTACTTCAGAGTTTGGAAATTGTAGATCCAGAATTTCGTAAGAACTCAACAGGTTTGTTTACAAAAAAAACACGATAATTTTTATTGTTAAAATATAATAATTCGTATGATTCTTGTAGGTAAAAAGACTAAAAAAGTGAAAAACATCTTCAATTTAATACCAGAAAACCAAAAAGTCACTAAGACAGTCCGACAAAAGGGTCGAAAACGTAACAGATTTCAATCAACTGTAAACATTTTTATAAACTGAACTGTTTTTAGGTCAAAAAGTTGATGTTTTATCGAAAAACAAGAAATTAACAATACTTGAAGCTAGAGAGAATCTAAAAGCTAAAAATCAAATTTTACAAAATAATTTAAAGAAAATCAAACAAATACGTAAAGCTTGTCAAATTGAATTAGATAAAACTGTAAAGAAACAAATCATTGAAAGGGCAGTGAGTAAACGACCAGTAAAACCAAAACATAAACCTAAACAAAACCAGAAAACTGCATTCACAGAAGAGGATTTCAAGAAATTTGAAGAAGAATATTTTGATTAATGTTTCAATTCATGTCAGATCGTTCTTATGGTATTTTTGGTTTGATATTTAGTTGTATAATACTATCGTGTTTATTTTTCCAACTTATTATTGTACCAATTTTACCATTAAGTGATGATAATATTTTATTATCATTCCCACCAGAACCATTATTATTAATATTTGGTATATCTGGTTTAGTTTTTATTGGAACATTATCAATATTTAGTGTTTATATTATGTTACAAACAAAATTTAGATCAAAACTGGAATATAAAAGAAAATAAAAAATAATTTTTCACATTTATTATTATTTATATATTAAAAGATACAATTTATAGTAATTGTCAATTTATGGATAGGGCCCACGTAGAAGATTCGTGCCCCACCATGACCTAAAATCCAAAAAAAAAATTCTCTTACTAATTCTTGTTTAATTTGGAAACAAAAAAAATTATTACCTTTCCGATGCAACAAAAGCACGTCCTCTACTACCTCTAGCAATTCGATTAGATGCTAATAATTCACGACTAAATTTATTATAACCAGTTGGTCCGGTTGGTTGAGCACCACACGTTTCTAATGCAACAAAATCATCAACATGCAATGATGGTGGTCGTGAAGTGTTTGGCGGACGTGATCGAAACAAATCAGATCTTTGTGGAATTGTTCTTGGGAAGCCTCTAGGTCTCATTGGAGTTACTATAACAAAAAAAAATATATACATATACATTTCATTCTAGTAGGTACAGTTACGTGTACATAAACGAGAACGCTTTTTGTGGGTCTGTGTAAATCGGGCTACCGAGGGTGGTCTCCACAAGACCACAGACCAGAATCTAGACAATCTAGTAGAATATCTCTCCACCTTCCTACTCTAAAGAGATAAAAAGCCTGACTCAGACGAACGAAAATACTAGTATTTCTTACCCAAGAGACGTTCTCTTTTATGTGCCCGTAACTGTATATAGACACAGAAGAGAGTAAGAACACCTTTGCGAATTTAGTATAACAGAGACATGAAATATGGTTGTGGTTGGGTAAGATTACCTACTCTGGACAATGAACAAGCGCCTTCTCCCCTATATTGTACTTCTAGCGCTTTTCTTCAAACTAGTCTGTCTACTATGGAAAATAGGGATACATTTTTCATTCTGTTGACCACTCTCTTATACAGTAACTTTGCCTATCCGCGAAGTTTTTGGCAAAAATCAATTAGGAGCATAGGAAGTTTACCTAAGCTAGGCAAGATAGGGACTATCACTACAACAAGGGGCTAGTTTACACCCATATGTCATGTTTCTGTTGAACTTATAGAAAATCCGCATAAGTTGTTCTCACTCTTGCCTGGGCCTATTTTCGCCTATGTTCCTAGGCGATTGAAAATACCAGTATAAAAATAAGTAGAATCGTATAGGTAAATAGGCAGAAAGAAACCAAGGCGGAAGTGAAAACAGCTTTACGGATTGTGTATAAGTGTAACAGAGACACAAACGGAGTAGAATTTTACCTACAATGGAACACGCTTCGTGTTAAATGCATTTTGTGTTAACCGAACGGTTGTCTGTACTTTAATTTGTATTTTTTCTTAAAATAAGGCTTCATTATCCAGAGTAGGTAAAATTCTATCTAAAACATGCCCATTTTTGTCTCTTGTCACGTTTACACATAATTCGTGAAATTGTTCTCACAATCACTCCCGCCCCGGCCCCTTTTCATCTATGTTATTAGACGATTGAAAAGACCGGTATAGATATGTCTGTATACACCAGTGGTTCTCAACGTTTTTAGGCGACGACACCCTAAGACGAAGTATGACAAATTGGAGGCATCCTCTCTAAGGATATATTACATTCTATTGTACGTGAGTATAACCAAAACTTATCTGTAAATATTTATGTTACAGATCTCGCTCGCGACACCCCGTTCCTTTACATCACGGTTGAGAATCATTGGTATTACACAAAGATAAGAATAAAACTACTTACTGAATGGTTTTTTCATTTTTGTCTTTTGATCATTATCAGTTTTCTCTTTTTCATCTGTATTTTCTAATGGACTAATACGATACAATTTCTCAATTTCACGTATAATATTTAAATCTTGTGGTAGATATTGACGTATAATTTCAGTTAAATCACATGAAATATTCTCATTTTCACTCTCATCATTTGGTACGGACAACCAATAACGTATTGTTAAACGTTCATCACATATATCTGTTGAACTATAAATTGAACGTCCTGCATATTGAATTAATAAACTTTCCGGTTCTGGTAGAATTGGTTCTATATAGTTTTCTTTAGTTTCCGTTGTTGTTGTTGTTGATGATAATGATTCCGTACGAAGAATTTTTAAAACTGATTCTACACTTTCTAGGAGACTTTCGAAATTCATATCTTCGTTAGTTAATTTCTGGAAAATCAAAGAAAATACGTAAACAGATAGTTTCATTAATAATAAAATAAAAAAATATTTACTTTTAGAGTTTCCTCCAGTTGTAATAATGGATGTTTTTTATCATTACTATCATCGGTTTCATCATTATCATCTTTCCATCCAATTAATAATTTAATTTCATTTAGAGACATTCGCATCTTTCTTGGTGTATATAATAGATTTGTTTCAACACCACCAACAACATCATCATTCGTAATCGAAACCCGTATAAATTCAGCTAATGTATTTAATGTTGATAAACATTCAGCATTATCTTTTGAGAAATTGTTAACTAATTTCTCTAAAACAGGTATAAAGATTGGTTGTTCATTCTTTTTCAATAATAAATCTTTCAAATGATAGAAACCATAATCATGTTCTGTTAATAATAATAATGTACGTAAAGCTGGTAGATAGGTAACAAATGAATTTTCAATTGATAAATGATCAATTATCATTGTTATAAATATAATTAGATAGTTTTTCATTGGTAATGCATTCGATAGATATATATCAGATGTGATTGTATCAATTGATTCGCATTGATTTTGTAATAATGTTATTTCAATATCGCAAAAACTCTGTATTATACTTAATATACATTCTTGTGCTTGTATATGATGACTGTTTGTTATATTATTATGTTTTAATATTTGTCCAAATATATGTATTAATTTGATATATTTCTCATCGTGTTTCGTATGTATTAAATGTAATACAGTACATTTTAATGTATTATGTGTCACTAAACATGCCAAAAAATTCAATAATCTCGATATATGATTCGTATTACAATTGATAATAAATGTATCATCATTAATATATAAATTCTTATAAATTAAATCTAATACAGCACGTACAATTATAATTGATGTATTTGCAGCTAGATCAGATAATTGTACACAAACACGTCGTAATAAATTCAATAATTGTGTACACGAAGTTGTACATAATTTCTCAATTATATCTTGTATTAAACTATTATGTGGATGTAAATGTGCTGACCATAAACGTCTCAAATTAATTATCCACATAATTTCATCTTTTTTCAATTCATATTTACATTGTATAGGTAATGGTAATGGTAATAATTCCGAAAAGATCAATAAACCTGATAGAAAATTACATGGTGATAATTGAATGAATTTCAATATTTCATTACACATTAATGACCATAATGTTTTATTTAATGAATCTTTTTCATTTATCTCATCCGATATCGGTTGTGTATATACTAATAATGTTTCTATAATTGTTTTACATATCTCCTGTACATCAATTGAATAATTACATGTATTTGGATATGTATTCAATAGATTGTAGGTTTGTAATAGGATTGGTATTGTTGTTAAATCTTTAAAATTCGTATTACGACATTGTATCACATACGTTAGGATTTGTTTCAATAATTCAATACACGGTTTTATTGTATTCATTATTAATAAACCATGATTCGACACAAATATCGATGTATGTAAACTAGGCTGTTCATAATGTTCACAGATTTTCTGTAATAATTTCGTTAAAATCGTTGTACCATCCAATGAATATAATTGTAAGATTACATGTTTATATTTTAATTCAATATAATTACATAAAGGATTCTCAATGATTCGACTCGTTCGATTTTTATCATACGGATTAATACCGTAATATTGTAATAAACGTAAATTTGTTATTAATTGTCCTGGAAACAATGTAACATTATCTAGATTTTTATTGATTATCTCAACAATCGGTGCAATATTATCATAATTTATTATCGGTATATTTATAAATGGTATTAGATAATTTCGAATTTCATTCAAACGTATCTGTAATGTTTCATCGAAAATTTCAATATAATCAATTATATGTAAGAATTGTTTATAATAATTCTCCAATAACATTATATTCGAAATTGTTGTAACTGTAAAATATAATAAATCAATTATATAACTAATTGATGGTGATTTTTTATATTTATTTAATAAATTCTCTGATTTATCTTTTGTAGTAATTAGATCATCGAAAAATTGTAATAAACAATCAATATTATTAGTATGATTCATTGATAATAATTCAGCACATGATACTTTTCCTTTATATGTAAATGTTAAACAATAGAATTGATGTAATTGATCAATTATATCGAATTGATCGAAATCTTTACGATATTTTCGTCCTAATTCATTTAAATTCTCAATATAATATAAACATTCCAGTTTATATGCCAATTCTAAACCTAAATGATGTGATTTGATATCGATACAATTCTGTATTGAATATTGTATCTCATCATCTGTTTTAATCAAATATTTCAATAATGAATTGATTGTTTCACAATTATCTGATAAATAATTGATACCATCCATTGTTTTCAATAATTCACCAATTATATCAAAAATTGGTGTTTTAATTGTTATAAAATTGAATTTTGTTAATAATAAAAAGAAACATTGTAATAAATCAAACATACGAAAATAATTAATTAAAATATTCTTGGTACATTCAGTACGAATAATTTCGAATTGTGCTGATACAGGTAGAAAACGTTTCGGTTGTGATAAGATCAATTCATCATTTAGGAAATAATTCAATATTTGATTTAATATATCAATAATTAAATCAATATCATTATCATTTATATCATTATTACGTAATTTCAATCGTACAATTGAATGTAATTTATATGTGATTTCATAGAAGTTCAATTTTTTCAATATTGAATTGATTGCAAATTTTAAACGTACTGATGGATTCTTCATTAGTTTGTCAACTAATATACGATAACCATTATTTTCACCTATATGTAATGTATCATGATAACCATTCTCTTTATTATAATTATTATCATCGAAGTCATCCAATAGAAAACGTTCAATTGTATATTTATATAATAAATACGTATCTAATGCTTTTATTATCATTAATTTAATTGATAATGCCATATATTCTTGATCGTATAGATTTAATAGTGTTTTCGGTATATTAAAATCAATATCACATAATAATTGAATAAAATCCAAACTATTACAACAGAATTCGGTTAATTTAACACCACATTTTATATGACGGATTTTATATGGTGGTTGAGTTTGTACATTGGCCATTTGATAATTTAATGCAATTTTCAACCAATCAATTAATGTTTCTATAATTACTTTGACTTGTTCTAATAATTCAATATCTTCTTTATTGTTGAATTGTTTCAAATCGGTTTGTGAAATTTTATAAATACGAACAATTTCACAGAAATTCTCAATTGTACCAAATGTTGGTATTAATTTCTCACATAAATGTATAAATTCCTCTTTAATTTCTGTATTTAATTTATCAAATTCATCTAATGTATATTTTGTTATACTTGATTTAAAATAATCATCCATTATACCAATGGTTGTT
>JAZBHA010000514.1:40552-59630 GCA_037464855.1 Iselma pallidipennis | reverse complement strand
CACTAACGAAAATAATAGCGGTGCCGGGGAGCACTAACGAAGCACTAACGATATCCATACTTGGTTTTGAATATCGCTGTTATGCAGCGTAAAGTTAGCACCCCCCCACAGTTTTTTATCTATAACTTGCCAACTATTGAAGCACTAACGATGAAACCAAAAGCACTAAAGAGCACTAACGAAGCACTAACGATCGACATAGCTTGTTTTTCAAAAATATGCTTTAAATAATATTACCCACCCACCCCCAATTTAGTTTCACCGATATCTATTGAAATATTGAAGCACTAACGAAAACAATAGCGGTGCCGGGGAGCACTAACGAGGCACTAACGATATCCATACTTGGTTTTGAATATCGCTGTTATGCAGCATAAAGTTAGCACCCCCCACAGTTTTTTATCTATAACTTGCCAACTATTGAAGCACTAACGATGAAACCAAAAGCACTAAAGGGCACTAACGAAGCACTAACGATGGGGTGTAAAAAATTTTATTTTAGATATATGGGGGGTGCTAACTTGACGGACGTGGAATTTTTTACCGAGGCGAGAGCTTTGGATGCGCAGTAGAACAGATAGGCCATCCTAACGTTCCTTATTTGTTAGAAGCAGTCATAAGTGCACGCCCATTCTTTGTCAGTGCAAGGCGGCCATCTGCGTCAACTCTCGCCTCGGTAAAAAATTCCTACTGTAGCAAAGATTCATTCTTTAATGTTTACAAAAATCACTTTTTCAGGCTTGACTCTATTCCAGTTAATATGCGTTTAAAATACTTTTTGTTAATTTAATTAAACCAAAATTAATATTTGTTATTGTTTAATGGTGCAGTAATAATTTATAATTTATATTGTCTATGTCCAAATTGACCGCCCATCTATATATAATAGTATCATACATATATGTAGAGAGAGAGAGAGAGAGAGATTGACTATTACATCAATTGACTAATTTAGATCAATACACTCGACATATATTCTGGTTTTCATGCTCATTAAGTGCTTGGATAATGGCAAATCCATTTATTCCAATAAAATATTGCACTAGAAGGTTTCTAAATAAACTATAAAGTCTCTTTTTAGTTTGGAAAATTTGTTCCTTATTTTTTTTTCTCTAAATCAATTTAGTACGGTACCATGGTGATTTGTGAGTCGATCACTACTGACCTGCCACCATCAATGACCGTGACGGTGTAGTTTTTTACTTCCCTCCAATATACTCAATCTTCTCTACTAGTAATCCTGACACCATTTCCTGAAAATCTCTCAACTATCGTGTGATTGTAAAATAACAATAAATTCTATCAAATGGAAAAACAGGAATGACAAAAATTAACCGTAAAAAGAAACAGATAATTAAATTATTAGTATTAAGGAGTGAAAAAGAAAATTAAAATGGCAATGGAAGAGATAACCAGAATAAGTGACAGAGGCTAAATGGTAATAAAATTACCACCGCATTTATTTCAAATTAAGTCGGGCATTTGAATTACAAAGTGTCAGAGGAAATTGTTTCTAATTTTTTTTCCCAAAATTTAACAAGTTAATATTCCTCCTTTCTTTTATAGAATCTTTTGAAAAAACTTTCCACTTTTTAAAGGATTTTACGAATTGCATGTCAACTATTTCATCCATTTCCTGTTCAAGTTATCCTAACCGGTTGGAATTTTTCTTGGTAGTTAAAAGGAAAAGACTTTGATAGTTGTATATGTCGTGCTTTATATATACGTATATAGCATAGAACTTGAACCAATATTAGATTACACGTTTGACAGAAGTTATAAATTGTGTTCGTAAAATGTTCAACTTTTTAGAAGAAAAAAAATAAGAAAGAAACAGATTCGGAACTAATTCTTTTTCTACTCCTCTACTATTCCTACTACTTCTATATTTACTACGTTATAGTCTTTAGGGAATTCGTTTTCATCGACATAAAGTGGTCAAAGATATTTTACTAGTAGCTCATATATACAAATAAGTGCAACCATATAACTTTACCGATTTTGTAGAAATCTGAGTGTGTAGTACCTACTACATAATGGGTACCTACTCTGGACAATGAAGAAGCTCTTCCATCACTTTGTACTTTTTTTAGAATAAGTCTGCCCTCGTATCGAAGGTATACTGTTCTCATTCAGTCAGTCACTTTCAGTGGTGCAGCCAGGATGTTCTTTAGGGGGCGGGGTGGTCACTTGTATAGGGTCTGTCTTCATCCGTACACTTCATCCGCATTTTTTTAGTAAAAGGTACAAAGTGAAGGAGGAACTTCTTCATTATCCACAGGGGGTAAACTTCTACCCATTTTGTCTCTCTTACGCTTAGACAAAATAGGTAAATCTGTTCTCACCCTCGTCTAGGCCTCTTTGCGCCTATGTATCAATCAGTGGCTTAACTAGACGGAATGGAGCCTTTTCGATTATGCATATACAAGAACTATTTACGTTTTATAAACTCAAAGGTTACGGTAAAAATTATTCAAAGTCGTTCATAAATAGGGTGACCAACTGTCCCGGTTTCTACGGGACTGTCCGGTTTTTACGGGACTGTCCCGGTTTAAGTACTGAAAGTCCCGCATCCCGGCAAGCAGATGCCCGGGACACTATAAGTCCCGGTTTGATGGGCGGATCGTTAGTTTGATGGACCAATAACAGTATTTGTTATAATATAGAGTTAATAAAAGCCGAATTGCTAGTCAAAATGAATGTATTCAGTTTTACAACATTATAAAGAAAACTGTGAACTTATATGTCCTGAGGAAGCCACCAATGAAGGCGCGAAACGTCAGCTTAAAGAGTTATGTTTGATTTAACCTTTTAACCCATTAAAAATAAAACTTATTACTGAATATTTTTAGTTGTTTAACTGTTGTCATCAAAAAATTATCGACAAAAAAGAAAACTGGTAAAGACTAGAACCCCCTACGTTCTGGTGTCCGGGGCGCACACTACACACGTAGTAGTTACGCCACTGGCATCAATAAATTATTTCTAAATCACTCTTTAAACTTTACACGAAAAACGATTAAACTTCAATTTAGATTTTTTTGCCAGATACAAGATCATCAATCACAAAAAACATTGCAGGGCACAATTGATATTTTTCTTTGTTATTAAATTCGTTTCCTATAAGAAGATTTGTAGACGTACTGGTAAGAAATTAGTTCCTTTTCTCCCAATAGAGCGATAGAAAGATCTTTTCTGTTGCTTTAAATTTGAAATTGTATTGAAAGAAAGTTCAAAGTCAAGCTTTTGTTGTCCGATTGAAACGTTATTGTTAAACTTTACAGATTCTGTATTACCTACATATTGCAAATGTTTCAAATAAATTGGACATCCCACTAAATGTATCTTTAATAATTTTGGTTATATTGGCTCTCCTACCTAGAGCTCGAATCCTTATAAAAATAGTTTTACAGTATTAAAGATTATGATGTAATAATCTTCTAGATTCAACCCTTATATTATATAACAGGGGTTGCATTGGAGTTTTATATGAAAAGAGCAAGAACTGGCTATATAGTAGTAGGGTTGTGAATAGAATAGAGGAGGGTGTCTATTAATAAAGAACAGTCTTGAACTAAGACTTGTTAAATTATGATGAAGCTAGGATGAAGAAGCTCAACTTGCAGATTTACACGACACGAAGATTTGACAGAATTAATTTTAAAGGTTAGCCGCAAGGGGAACTCAACCAGAGAAATCCACTAGTGAACTTTCAAGAAATATTACTCTTCCTAATATTGTTGGTGGAAAAGGAATTAAAATTGAGAAAAAAAAAGAGTCGTACCACTAGAACAAAGTAAAAATTGGCACGTTTCAAATCTGGTTAGTATTTCCAAAAAAAAGAAGAAGAAACCTCCACTCGCATCTCTTGTCTTACAGGAAATTCTATTGTATTTCCTAGAAACAGATCTTTCTTGAAAGATGAAAAAGAAGAGAGAATAAAATGAAAGGAAATGGTATGTAACCCGATTATCCTGTTCCAGCTTATTTGACAGAATTCTAGTTGAGATGTGTCTGTGTATACGTGAAAATAATAAAATGTTTTTTTTTCTATCTTCTTATGATACGATAACGTATCGACAAGTCTAATAAAGATAGATAGAGTAAAATTGGTGGATGCGCTGGGATTAATTTAGTTTCGATATTATTACAACATCAATCAAAAAACGTTATTTTTTCGTTCTACTTCTTTCTCTCCTGTCAGCCATAAAGAACAGAACAATATCAACAACAATAATAACAGATCCTATATCTTCTAAAGTGTTTTATTGTCAACTATAAGTTGGCGTTCGTGTTACATATCTTCACAGCAAGAAGGAAGGATTGTGATTCCAAAAACGGTATGTGTCTTTCCTCTAACCATTTATAATATGATAAGCGGATTGTAACTGGGTTTTCGGAGAGTTTGACCAAGAGACAAATTGCTTACTCGTGTTATTCCACAAGGAACGATTCCTACAATTCCTAGCCGTATCCCTCTCTCTCTTTCCGTCGCACTGCCGCTTACAAGTCGCATTTTATCTTAAGATACCAATAGTAGAGAGGGAAGGGAAAATGTCCAAATTCGTTGTACGTTTCGGCAAATTCACCGGAAAAATTGTCTTTATCTCTGTGGACAACCGGCTTAACGATGAAAGAGATGTCAGAAAGTAAACGGTTGATTCCTTGTTTTATTACTATTACGCTATGTGTGTGTGTGTGTGTGTGTGCGCAGGCAGACGGAGAAGAGGAACGCGACAATGTTACTGCAACGAATAACGGTGGAAACAACAAAACAGATCAACACCCTACACTTTAACATCGACTATAATTAAATCGGGAAGGAGGAATATTGAAATACTAGACAGTAAGGATAACAGTAGAATTGGAGAGAGATAGATTGAGAATGGAGTCGAATAAATATAGTAAAGGAACAAAAGTGAAAGACAAGTTATTCAAATAAACAGTTTGAAATTTCAACTTCAATTGTTCTATTATCTTAGAACTTTCTTTGTGTTGTTCTGTTATAATATAAATGATAATGTTATCTGTTCATTCTAAACGGTAAGACTAAAAAAAAGAAAATGTACATACATTATTCGTAATAATGTGTAATGTGTGTATAAATACAAATGAACTCCAAACATCGTCTATAATAAGGCTTTAATTAAATCATCACAATTCAATGGGAATAAAAAGGGGAAATGGAATTTTCAATTGGATAGATTGTGCGTTTCCTGCCATTTGGTTTGTATACCGATAAATGGAATTGTTTAGGTACATAGGCAAAAATAGTCCCGGACAGGCGTGAGAACACTTTTATTTTGTATAAATGTGACAGAGACATCGAATATCGGTGTGTTTGTTTAAAATGTTATCTACTGTGGACAATGAACAATCTCGTCCTCAATTATCGTAGCTAGATTTTCAGTTCCTGTTCCCTGATCTATTGTATTGATAGGGTACTGTGTACCTTGTCGAACTTAATTAAAGTTCCTATGTTACTAGTTGATTTCTGTCAAAATTTGTACGGATAGAGGGAGATAACCTAAAGATCGACCACCAAAATGACAATAGTTATTTGTGCTACAACCACGCCGAGGGCGACAAATAGATACTTTCCGCACGTGTTACACACAATATTTTTTCTACGATCGTTCTTTATTTCACAAAAAAAATCATTTTTAAATGAAAAATGAATATCTATTCCTGTACGTCAAAGTTAATTGTCAAACGTGACATCAAGTGCGGCAAAATTTTTGCCACACGTTGCTATTGACAACTGTGCGGACAGTATTCACAACTGTGCGGAAAGTACTCACTTTCTGCACGTCGTCAATAGCAACGTGCGGCAAAATTTTTGTCGCATGCTGTGGTACAAAGGAGTACTTTTCCCACCCAAAATGAGCGAATAATGTGTCATTTTCCGCACGATCGTAGAAAAATATACTTATATGTACGTTCGACTTGCTTTAAGGAAAACCCTACAAGTACTACAACATAGTGGAATATTTCTGGTCTCCGTTACAATTCTACAAAATTTGTAACGGTATTTTCACTCCTATTTGGGATTCTGTACCTATTCGAAATCAATTTACTGTAGTATCACTACCCTCATACACACATATCCGCGACGATTTTTCCCGCCGAAAAATATACCACTTTTACCATCAACAACCTACGTAGACAGACGAATCCTGGTTTGCACGGACAGTCAAGCGGTGTTGCGGGCCTTATCCTCCCAGGTCTGTACATCCAAACTAGTTCAAAACTGTCATGAAACATTGGAGGAACTCGGGGCTTGCAACAGGATTACCCTAATGTGGGTCCCGGAACATTCTGGAGTGGTTGGGAACGAGATTGCCGATGGGCTGGCAAGGGAGGCATCGACAGAGAGCTTCCTTGGGCCGGAACCGGCACTCGGGCTAGCCACCACCGCAATAAAGTCGCTAACCAGTAAGTGGGCAAGTGGAGCCCACAAGAATTACTGGTTGGAATACCCGAAGGCACAACAGGCAAGGAACTTCATAGAAGGTCCTTCCAGGAGGCTTTCGAAACAGATTCTGTCACTAAACAGAGCCGATTTAAGGAAAGTGGTAGGAATCCTAACAGGACACTGCCACTTAAACAAGCACCTCACAATGTTGGGCGTCAGAGAAGATCCCACATGTAGGAAATGCTCAGAGGATGATGAGACGGCGGCTCACGTGCTGTGCGAATGCCCTACTCTTTCTGAGCTGAGGCACCGCTGGTTCGGGTTGCTGTTCATCGAACCTCAGGAGGTACAGAGGCTATCCACTGAAGACATTCTGGGCTTTATCAAAGGCTCAGGACTGTAGGCAACTCTGAAAATCGGGGCTTACAATGGACCACAGAAGCCTAAGTATAATTGGGGAAACCCAGCCCCGTATTAAATATCTATCTAATATCTATCTACCATCAACAACAATCAAATGCTCCTCACAATTCCGATATGAACTTTGAAAATATGATTGGAATTGGGCGCGAAAAATCATCATGATTAGGTTGGATGAAATCTGTAGAAATTGTATTGTTTTCCAGTTGTGAGGGTAGTTTATTGAAATTCTATTATTCATGTGTAGGTACATGAGAGTGATAATAATGATGTGCTATGTTAGCTGGGATTTCTGGTTTTGTTCCATGAAAATTACAACGCTAATTTATGGTACATAGCTACAACTTTATAAAGTCCCATTATTGCCTCTTTTTTTTGTTGTTGTCGTTGTTATTCATCTATTTGGTGTTTTCAAAGTTTTTGACACATGCTGAAATTATGATCAATTTTACATTGCAAAATATTGTTAATATTCCCAACAATAATTATGCTTTGTTTTAATCGAGAAATAACTATGTGTATTCTATTATGTGGGCTTTTTAGTATTACGGGAATATAAAGCCAACTGGAAATTTATTACAACTTTAGAACATATCCGGGGAAATTTTCAAGACAATGTAATAGAGTTCGGTATTCAATTTTTGTTTTTTGTTTTTTGGTTAAAATTTTATTAAAACCAAATTTAATACGAGATTTATTATTAGAATCATAATTTTTATGGATCTCTTCTGAATGGAAATGGTTGGTGGTAAATTGGATTTTTTCCATTCTTTAAAACAAAACAAAAAGTTAATAGTGTTTCCACTAAATAAATCCACCGCACTTTCGACTGTATATATTTTAGGGATGAGATTGAATTCAACCCTGAATTTAGATTGATTATTGTATACAACTCGAATATTCTTGTTTTTCCTCCTGTAAACCTCAAACAATATGGAAGAGGAGTGATGGATAATTGGATTAAACAGCATGACAGAATGTTGCAATTTAAACGAAAAAAAAAAACAGAAACGAATCGGAAAATCAATGTTAATTCCGATTGGATATTGTGAACAGTTGACAACACTATCATCGTTCACTATTGTTAACTGTTTGATTTATATTTGGAAAGCCAATACGTAGCTAAAGCGAGAATAGATCACTACCTAAAAATCTACTACTACTAGTGTTAAATGCCGGATAATACAACAACGCCTCGTAATCATGCTGGTTTCGGTGGCGGTAATGGTGGCAGACACAACAATAAACAACAACAACAACAACAACAAGGGGTGTATCTCGTTATCGTTCGCTTCTCTTCCACTCTGACTATGTGATTCTCCTATTATCAAACCAAGTACGATAAATTATCACAGTTCAATAATTAAATCTGATTCTGATCCATTCTAAGGGTAGTTGTGTATTTGTGATGTGTGTGTGTGTATATTATATATAGACATGTCTCTAATCCAGGAATATTCAGCATTTTGATAAATTCACCTAGCAATAAAACATAAAAGGATCAAAAGATAATAAATTGCGAATTGAATAACAAATAACTGAGCTAGTCAGTTACTGATTATTATTATAAGACCGATCGAGACTAAATAATCAATTTATCAATTGATTAATTGAACGTCAATGAAACAATAAATAAAATCTATACATAGGTATAAATTATCCAGAAATTCCACCATAAAACAAAGAAAAATTCCTATTGTCAATAAAACTGCTGACCGTTTCTCTCTCTTTCCTATACGTTTCCACCAAATGTTGCCGACAAAGATAGATTGTTGCAATGATAACACCAAAAAAACACCCCGTAGACTAATTACCTTTTTGGAGAGACACTGCGAATCCAGCATTGTTAGCTAGAAAAGAAAGGAATAGTAGGAGATGGGTTTTTATCCACGTTTGTGTCATTTTCTTTTTCTATCTCTACTCCTTGACAGAAAATTCCAACTGTGGAAAGTTAGATAAGGAGAAGAGTGGAAACCATTAAATAGGATAAGAGACCGAATAACAAATTCTTGAAGGAAAATAACTGGATTCAGTGCTACAACTAGACAGACACACAAAAAAAATCTGCTAAATCTTATTTTGTGATTAGTGAAAATTGCTGTTACGCCTCTGGATGATTATATGAAAGTAGAAGAAATAAAGGGAAGAGTGTCAATATTATCTCTTAAAATTCATTATTAATTATCTAATCTCTTTGTTCATTTTCCAAGTATTATTATCATTACTACTGTTATTATTCTTATTATTATTGTTATAATGGCAAAGTGGAGATAAAATAAAGTTTATGTATTATAACTTGAACAATTTCTATCAAAAAAACAAAAGAGACTAACTTAACAATAACAATAATAATAATGATAATAATATTGGTTGATAAGAGGATAATTTTTGAGTGGTTAAAGTTACTACTACTGCCAGAACTGAATCCCAGTGGAGCGAATCCTTCTCCCCTTCAGAACGTATATACTTTTCGTGTGGGTAAAGAGGGTCGTGTTAGAATTGGGAATCAGGTAGAGCATGTGTAGATGTCTCTAGAGAAACGACCGTACATCAATAATGCTAAAAATCACAAAGAAAACGAAAATCTAGCTACGAGAGGAAAGAAAAAAAACGATTAGTCATCTAAAAAAAAGAAAAAAAGAGGAAGAAGTTGCAAGAAATTGTCAGAATAATAGAGAAAAAAAAGCAAGAATTGTGTTTCAAAATTCAATAATCAGATCTACAATTCTCTCTATTAGATAGCAATCTTGTTGGTAGTTTTTGGTGAGTTGTTCCAGATGGTTTGTGTATTTCCATCAATCATCCAGATCTACTCTAGAAAGCTCCTGCGTTTTTTGTGTGTGTGTGTGTGTGTGTGTAGTATTTGACCAAGAATTTTATCGAAAGTTAATCGAAAAGATTTTGAGTAGGAATAGACCGATTTTGATCTCTGCAATTCATTATTTGCTCACACTATTCGCTCTCTCTCACTTCCTTAAACGATGTGATCCCGTTAGAGGATGAGATTTGGAAATAGTGTGCGGAAATCCGGCAATATAAGGCGATCAGCACAATGTAATTTTCAAACTGACAATGAAAGAATCATGATCTAGCAACGAGATAAAGAAGAACGACTCTTGATTTTTATCTGAATGTACAGATTGCAGGCTTGCAATTTAAAAATTTCGGAAAATTTTGATTATACTGTTTAATTACAATACAATTTTTTTTTTGTGTGTTTCAGTGGATCAGAGTTTCGGTTTAAGACTGACAAATATGACAGCACCAGCATTACAAGATCCACGTAAAGATATGGAATTACATTGTCGTTTCGATATGGGCGGTGAAGACTTATATGCAGTTAAATGGTATAAAGATGATCATGAATTCTTCCGTTATACACCATCAGCGTCATCCTCATCATCATCAACAAGAAATATTATGGTGTTTCATGTACCTGGTGTGACCGTTGATCAAAGTAAAACACATTGTATGCGTGATGGCTGCGATTTATTATTAACAGATCTATCACGTTCATTAAGTTCGGGTGCTTATCGATGTGAAGTCAGTAGTGAAGCACCAGCTTTCCGATTAGCATCACAAACGCACAACGTCACCGTTGCAGGTGAGAAATTCATGACAAAACAACTGGAGAAACAATAGAAGTTGTCTCTTTATTAAACAATCTTGTACTATCAATTATTTTGTTTTCAACCTTCCTGCATAAATCCCCCTTTCAACTTTTCGAGCCAACCGGTCAAATTGGTTTTCAATTATACATAAGTTGATCTACAATAGCATTCTATTCCCGGTCTGATGCGCCTCTGTGCAAAGAATTCTTTGGTGCCCCTGTGCGATGGACAGCCTGCTGACCCGGTTGAGGCGGTCCTGTGTATCCCTACCGTCAAAAATCGACAGCAAATGGATATAATTTTGATGTAATGCCGAAATTTCTCTTTTTGGTTCAACTATCAGTATCAAAAACCAGTAGCGTGACGAGGGTATGGCCAGTAAAGTAAAACAGTTAAAACATAATACAGTGGTGCCTTGGTTAACGACGGCCCCAGGCGACGACGTACTTGGTTAACGACGAGTGGCTATAAGGGAAAAGTGCCTTGGTTAACGTCACATGCTTTGGTTAACGATTCTTTTCGGTAAACCTCGGTCCGCGCTAAAACACCGGAATTGACCGGTCACAATCAGCCACGCACGGTGGGGAAGAGCGCCTTGGATAACGTCGGTTTTTGGTAACCGACGGTAATCCTGGAACGAATTACCGTCGTTAACCAAGGTACCATTGTACTGCACTATTCTCGATTGCATAGGTATCTAAAATCAATCACTTTTTCATTGTGAAATTCTGGCCGTAACAATACGCACCGCAGTCCTGCAGTGTGATCGGTGGACGGAAATTTATTACCCTGATAATCGTCCAACGTTCTTTTTATCATGAATTTATATGAAACATTCTTATTTTAGGAAAACTGGGCGCTCGCTCATAATGTTTGCAGCGCGGGGGGCGGGCACAGGGTATGCGTTACAGTAGGTACTGGTGAAACGTCAATTGTTTGTGTAAAATCTAAAATCTTCCACTAACAGACATTTTATTTATTGATTTTGCAGTTATTCAGGTTAATACACGTACTTTGTTAAAACAGGTATTTTCCACTCGAACATTGTTGCCTGAACAGGCGAGAATTTAAAATACCAATTTTTATTGGTCTTATCCGCAATTTTTGAAAATAAAATTACATTATTACCCGGTCACTGCTCCATTTTCGATTAACTTTTTATTAAAGGAACCATTTTGTCGGATTTTTTTTTATATTGAAAGCAAAATTGATATTAGCATAGGGAGTAGGTGTAGCTACATACATACATATAAACATAAAGAGAAAGAGAGTGAGTGAGTTTCAATTATGTTCTTGTCTCACTAAAATACTGATAAGAAACCGTAATCTAGCAATCCGACACGTAACATGAAACCTTCCAATCTGAATTACGATAGGTGGAATAGAATCTCCTATAACACAATACAGAGATAATTAAAAAAAACAAGTAACTAAAAAACGAATCACTAGCAAGTATACCAGAAATTCTGGAGATATTAATCCGTTTTCGGTAGCAAACTATTCAACATTAGCACCCCTAATTAAATCCCATCTAGGTCTGGATAGTTTGGAAATTTTACATTATCTCTTATTTGTTCTGTTTGTATTTGTCGCAGGCATATAATTATTTTAGGCAAGTAACTTTGTCTAGCCTGCCGTTTTATCTTACGTTACATAGGGCAATGATAGTGGCAAGGGTAGTGGCAGTGTGTAGTGTAATAATTAAGCATGTGTAATCATATGGCCTCGTTCACATTGTCTTGTCAGGGCATTGTAGAGACTAGCCAGCTTTTAGCTTTTGTCGGCCATCGTCTTGCAAGCACCAACAGTAAAACTCAATATTCACACAATTTCTAAGATGGGTATACTTGAAAATCAGAACGTTTGACTAGCGAGATACCATATCATTGGATAAATACCATTTGCCTAACAATAAGCAAATTTTAGTCAAATGATCGAGTGAAAATTGTACCATAAAACAGTAAGGCGCCAATGTTAATTGTCTAATCTTAACATTGAGGCCGTTTTCAGACCCATCGTAACGTAAGTTTCACAAACCTCTCGCCGGTGACGACAATGCTGGTGTGTGTGAAAAGGTTCATAAGGTTCATTGTCGAGGGTTTCGCCTGGTAGATACATTTAAGATCGCTGTCGACCAGGCCGGGCCGGCGTGCGTGTAAAGGTCTCCATTTGTTTACATTGCATCCGGGGCCGGTTTTGCCGATGTGTCTGAGAAAACGGCCTAACCTTTATCTATTTGTGTGTCAATCGTAAAATAAAGATTTTATCATACTAACAATAAGACGAAATAATTTCAGATCCCGTCGTTTCGCCTCTTTTCAAAGCAAAAAAAGAAACGTTGGGCAACTCTTGTGTAAAGTGTGTGTAATGAATGGATAGGGAAACCGAATACCTCATGGGTATTAATTTAATTTTCTATAGACGGACCTGGTTGTAACTTTACTCTAAATAATTCATGCAACTACGTACCTATATGTAGTTTAATTTTGATAGAGTTTGAATAGAGTAAAGTATAGAATCAGGTAATGAGTTGTTAGTTTTCCTTAGCGGCAACTTAACCTACTGTTTTTCAATGTAGACGGTACGCACGACTGGCGATATCGCTTTTGCAGCAAGTCACAAGAAATATGGAGACAAATGAAATGGCCTAAATATTTTACCCAGACTGAGTAGTCAATAAAGTTTTTGTAATTTGAGATGGCGTCTAAAGAAAGCGACTAGACTGGACTCGGCTCCAGTAACGCTAGTCTCTCTCCAATCATTGATAATGCGTTAAGATTTTTTGATCTACAGATCCGAATCAAGACGTGAATGTGTAACCTAAGAGTGAGCGCACATCAACTATTCGTATCAAACTCTTTGTATCGAATCAGATTTTTATTCTTTGCTTTGTGTTTAATGTGGAGCGGCACATGCTTTTCATCGAATCGGAATTTCCGAATGCAATACGGAAGTAACGGTCACTGACCGATGCTGTTCGAGGCAATTGAACATTTGTCATTATATCAGTGAGTTCTTTAAAACACAATCAACATGTCACTTGTATCTTTATGATTATCTCATCCCCTTAAGGCGATTGTTTTAAGAAAGCTTTGTCGGTTTCTTGTTTAGCAGTAGGTACCGTAACAAGGGCGGGGCGAGCGAGGCATCTTCCTCGGGCGCAAAAAGAACAGTGGCCCAAAATTTTTTCTCTCCTATTAATTTATAATTCTTCTTCTTTAACTAAACTATTCTCTGTGGAGAATCCCATTCGCAATTCCGATTATTGGAGGTGTCCGATGCCGGTAAGTGTGCGTTACAGCACTAAATCCGATGGCTACTGCGCGTCCAAACCAAACCTTTTGCCTTTTTCCTTGTATGCGACGTCACCCATAACTGTCGATGGGCTACTCAGATTTTGTTTGCCCGCTTGTCGGAAACTACTTGCAGCAATCGTTGGGACATGAACTTAGCGATCGAAAATCGCGCCAATTTTAAATAAGGAAGCAGAAAATAAAATAAGAAGAGACAGAAATAAGGAAAGTTTATTTTTAAATAGTCAATTTGTTATAACAAAAACTATATATTTTTAATGAATAAATAAATTAGTTAATAAATAAGTCAATTATTTTTATTAAAGATTCTTTCGTTCAGTTGGTGTAAAAGCTTTTTTATCCGTTCAATTATTTCGATTTTACTTTGTTTAAAATGATTCTCGTTATTATTGTCATTGTTATTTTTCAAATTATAAATTTTCTGCCAATTATTATACAAATCATCTTTAAATGTTGAATAATATAAATTAATTTCGGAACGTGTCATCTCATTAATACTTCTTTCAATTTCTTGAATTCTTATCAAAACTTCCTTGAATTGATTTGGATATTTGTCGAAATTATTCATTTGTTTGTTAGTAGTAATAGATATATTTTGATTGATGATAGAAGGATGAGAAGAAGTAGACGAAGAAGTCGGTGAAGAAGATAAAGATAATGAAGTAGAAACTGTATTGATGACTGTTGATTCTTCATTTAATTCAAAAATTTCTGTGACTTCCTGTAATGATTGGAGACGTCTTGATTGTTTCTGACCCATTCTGCAAAATTGCAAAAAATTACTGCAATTTTACCCCAAAAAAACACCAAACGTACAATAATATATCACGATAACGAAGTAAACGATTGTCATTTATCTTATCAGTATTTGTTTGTATCTACCTGCTGTTTAGTTCTGTATTAGATAAATTACAGTACGTTATTATCAGACTTGTATAGATCTCAATCTAATTACCATAATTTGTAATTTAGGACATTTCTAATTTTATCAACATGGTAAAAGATATAAGAGAATAACATGAATCGATTTCAGGAAACGATCTATCCAATTTAGAAGTGGAGAGGAAATTGAAGAAAATTCAATCAAATTGATGGTAAATTACCAATTTTCTAAAAATAGAAATCTCAAATAAACCTCATTTAATTAAAAATTGAAAATTTTCACAAAAATTAACTACTCTCCCTTTAATTATTTCCTCTTTTCTCATACATTTCTATTCGATTATTATTATTATTAGTGATGAGTTTTCCATTATTTATGAACAAAAATAATAATTAATATTTAATTGAAGTGTTGTAGAAAATAATAATCATTACAAACAACCGAATATTGTATCAGGCTACCCTCGAGACTGTAACAATCCACCCTTGTTCGTGAAAGTTTTTTTTTTTTTTAAATTTCACCTCCAACTTGATCCAGAAACTTCAGGAAACGAATGAACAAACACGCCGAACACCGTGAAATTAACTTAAATTCTTTTTTCATTACTTTTTAATTTCTACTGTCGTCTGTTTTATTAGCAAATTTGAATTTATTGTATGTCGTGCAACAAAAAAAGATAGAGAACAAGATTAACAAGATGCTTGCTTTCTCTTCCAGCACCCCTCCAGCTTCCCTACATATATTTCAACAAAATTGTCGATTCAAATTCGGTCTGATAGGTAATTAGGCGAACATATATGTAAATACTCATCACCAGTTTAATAAATTTCTCTTGCATATATTCAATGAATTAAAAGGGATGAAGCCATAAGAGAGATAGAGACAAAATGATAGTAAATGAGGGTAGCACAGATGCTAGTTAGTTAATGGGGCAAAATATCGACAGTACAGGAAAAAAGAGACAACAACAACAACAACAATGAAACATCATCTCTATGTGTCTGTATGTCAAAGGGGTGGCTATTTAGCGTAATGGTGGTGGTGGTAGTGGTAAACAGAATGAATATTTTAAATATACAGACTTACACAGTGTGCAATGACGCCTATTCTGTCTCTCTACTAATTGGTCTTGTTATTCATTCCCATTTACTCTATTCAAGCGGCTTTTTGTGTGTGTTTCTTTCTTTTTAATTTAATTATTATTCGTATGTACGTATGTCTGTATTCACTACATGTCCTAAATAGAAAATATTGCGATAAATTCTCAACGATAATAATTTAATGGAATATTGATAAATTGATAACAAACACACCTCTTTCTATCTTTATCGTTTTGTCTCTGTCTATAGATCATATTTTTCCTGGTTTAAGCCCTGTCCCGTTTTCTTGTAATTTTTTCTTTTATACAATTACCCTTTCTGTTTCGGTACACGACCATTTTCGACCATTATTTTCACATGCGTATAGAATTCTACCAGAAATCTGTCATTTTCCTCTTGAGCTTTTTTGAACGCGGTAAGCGGTAGGAAAAACACCGACTGTGATTATTACAATCATTTGTCTTGTTACCAGAAAAACGAAATCAAAACGGAAAATATAAAAGCGTCTGAGAAGAAAAGTAGAGAAACCGGATGATGAAGGGGTGAGGGCGGGAGGTAGAGGAAGACAATTTCTCCACTAAATTTCAGTAATATCAAACAATTTGTCATAAAATACACCTACCTATCAGAATATTAGAAGAGTTAAAAAGAAGGAGATAGAAACAAAGAACAAGAATACGATGTAGTATTCACAAATTTGTAAATTTTGTAATCTTCAAGTTGATAATCCGATTACGTAAAATTTCAATTATTTTTCCACTTTATTTTTGGAAAATGTTGAATAATAATTTTTTTTTATTATTCATTTCAGCCCTTCCTGATACAAATCCACGTATTGATGGTTTATTAGAATCATATCTACTGGGTGATCTGTTACTAGCTACTTGTACATCAGGTCTTGGTGATCCTAAACCTATTCTAACATGGTATGTCAATAAACAACCGGTAAGTCTTGAAGATTCTCTACAAAAAAAAAGTGTGGCATATTTCAAAACACTTTTTTTGATTAAGGTATCAAGTAAATCAACACGTGAACTATTATCTGGCTCATATATTGAAGATCAAGGTGAACGTATCCGTTTAAAGAGTACATCAATACAATTACGTTTACCATTAGATAGAAAACTAACACAAAATCGTGCACGAACACCAATCGAGATCTCTTGTATATCATCAGTGGATGGTATCAGTCCAATTGTTGCACCACCATTAACAACCACTAAAACCATTTTAATAATCGATCAAAATCAATTGGTTAATAATCAAAAATTACACTCACCATATTCATCGAACACAACAAACATTTATCAAGAAAAATCAATAATTTTAACATTTTTGTTCGTATTGTTTTTGATAAAATGGTAGATATACGCTGAAGATTTCTCTTTTATTTAAAAGTTTATTTCTTCGTTTTTGTTGCAAAAAACAAGAGGACAATATTAATGATTTTTTTTTGAATTGTATCCTCGTCATATCAAAAAAATAATTGAAAAAAAAAATTAGTGAGTGTTTGAACGAATGAGAGAGAGATTAATAGAAAAAGAGATGACCAATTAAAAAACAAGAGTTTGTGATAACAGAGTAAAGGAAAAGTTCTCTAGAAGTCTATCAATAAAACATCGAAAACTGGTTGTGACCCCTATAGATGCTATTGATAGATTTCTATCAACAACCTTTTTTTTTTCAACGTACACATTATTATATAGGGTTTCTCAAATTGCACGGTATACTGGGTGATTTAAAGAATTTAGCATCATTTGTATCCTGATGAACGTATATCGTTGCAAACATTAATGTTATTTATAGAAATATTCCGTAGAATTCAAATGGACCCCATCGTCTTCGTCTTCGTCATCTTCATTGTCATCTTCGCTTGATGACTTTTTCTGTGGTGGACCTGCGCAGAGACTCAGCAACTCAAATGGTAGTCTCTACGGACGTACTGACTCCGCCCACAAACCTCTAAGCGGGATATTTAAATAAAATGTAAACACAATTTATAGAATTACGTATGCAAAACAATTTACTGTTTCGCGTGTCTCACCTCTCTTTACTTTTCTCTTTTAACCCTAAATTTTGAAGTATTTCATCCCCTGTTAACCACGTTTCAACCGCATATATCTATCCGTAATTCTACCTCTATCCCTCATGCTTCTCCACTATTGGCCGAGTTTGTTAACTGTAAAGGGGTAGGGAGAAGACGAAGAAGAAGACGAAGACAATGACGTCCATTTGAATTCTACGGATTGTTTCGTTATAATTTATCAAAATTTTAGCAATAATTTCAACCGAATTCCTTTTCTGCACAATTTGAGATACCCGCAATTCTACCAACCTACCACTATTAAAAATAAAAATTGGCAATCTTTTGTAAAGGCGACTTTATTTCCGTTCTTTATCGAGTGAATTTCCTCTCAAGGAGACAGGAACTTGGCTAACTTGATTTTGTTGGTTTTACCCTTGTATGTAGAAGAAAATCAAATTTTATGTTTGAAACAATAGCGAATACGAATTTTTCCATCGAATATGTAAAAAAAAAACAACACAGAAATAATATAGGAAACAATGGTAGATGAGTAAGTAGACAGAGGCTGGTTGATGCCAGTTTCAGTTCCACTTCCTTTTTTGATTTCCGACTCAATGTACATATATATACTTCATAACAAACAGATGGGTGATAGAGAAAGATAGAATGAGTGTTTTAAATGTAAATATTAAAAAAAAAAGTTACATGAATACGTATACCGGGTTATCTTGAATATTTTGTAAAATGACCCGGTATAAACTCTTGGCAATAATCCTGTAATTCTTTCGTTCGAACAAAAAGTAGTAACTATATTGTAATTTTATTTGTAAAATTTCGTAACGACTACGAAAATATAAATCAGTTTTAATATGTTTGCACAATGTAATGACCCGTAACAAAATTGATGACATAAGAAGGCAGATGACCTCTATCTCTAAATTTGGTTCTCTACCAAATAAAACGAAAAAAAAACACACTCTCACACACAAATCTCGATTTTATTTGGGGGTGGTAGTTGCGAGAGCCAACCAGGATTAAAAGTCTTCAGGATTAATGGCAACTCTCTCTCTATTTCCTCTTATTGTGTGCCAAACTGTGGTTTACCACCTACCACCCGATCTCAACTTGAAAAAAAAATACTAGCATCGATAGAATTTACAGATAAATCATTATTTTGTTGTGAGGGTGTCAAATAATTTTTTCTATTGTTGTTTGAATAAAACACTAAAAAAAGAGGCAAATTTCTCAATATTTTTGCACTGGAATTGTGTATAGCACTATTAATTGAATTGATAACATTGTAATAAAT
>JAZBHA010000514.1:7915-40467 GCA_037464855.1 Iselma pallidipennis | reverse complement strand
GTATTTAAACCCGACCTCCTACTATTATTAATTAACTAATTATTAATATAAAGATAATAATAATTATAATAATAATAATAATATCGACAAGAAAATCTATTTGTCATGATGTTTATGGAAACTTATGTATAAAAAAAATAAACGATGTTAAATAAAATATAAACTACAACAATCTTTAGTATATATTTAGATTCATTTCGATTATCCTACCAATTTCAGTTATCCCCCCCCTCTCGTTGTACTTGTCTCTTGAAAGGGGTGAATTATTGAAGCTTTCACCCCCTTTAAATTTTATGGAGATAAGCTTCGTAGATAGTTTCGTAACGAGAAACTTATACATAAGCTTAACAATTTCAAGTGTAACAATTCTCCTTAGACGCCCTGTGTGTGGTGCAATCATTCTATCTTCTATCGTTCATTCGAATGTAGCTACGTTTTCCTCAAATTTGCGGCAAAATGGAAAATAGAGGGAGTGTATTGCAAATATCACCAAACTAGACGTCAAAGTTGGGAATAAATATATAGATCGAAATACTAAAACAAAGAGATGGTGAAGCGAGATTGAGGTGTAAATAAGTATAAGCAAGATAGATAGATTATTTCAATTTGTTCATAAGATGACTATGAATAACAATGAGAGAGAAAACTCTATTCTGCTTTCCACTTAATTTGGTGTTGTTTCGGAATTTTCAGAATCGATACTTTAAACAAAAAGAAAAAAAGGTAATAAATGTTGAACTATACAGCTCAGTGAAGAATAAAAATGCAATTTTCTGGAAAATAGTTGACAATAAAGTCGATTTTATTCCGTTATTGTTGATAAAATAAACTAAACAAGTCCACTCCGATATTAAAAAATTCGTTGTCAAATATCAGACATTTCATATCTCAGTTTGATATAACGCTAATGTTTCAGGACCAATTAGGTTTAGTGTGTATGTGACAGTTTTCGGTAAAGATTGGACTATCTGTGTATGTGTTCTATAGGTTTCCCGGAAATTGTTGTTGTTGTTGTTGGTGCGTTATCAGTTTTAGAGCGACATAATGTCAGGTAGAGGCCCGTTATCATCATCAACATCATCTCTACAACTGGTTTCTGTCTATGGTGGTGGTAACACAGGACTGATCAACCAAAAGATACATCCATTCCCTTTACTAAAAGCGGCCGGGTTAAGGATACAGCCTCTAATATACATACATATATGTATAGGCTGGTATAGGCATAAATAATATCTCGACCCTGCTTTATTAATTTTCATTAATTACATATTACATGCCCTTTATGTATGAGTTATAACAGATCGTATTCCATCAACAATAACAACAACAATATAGTGATATTATTAAATGGTAATTATAATTTAATTTTGTACAGAAAAACAGGATAATTTTAATAAAACAACAAAAATTATTATTAAAAGCTATTGTCATCCGGGATTGTTGCTGGCTGGTAGAAGGAAATTGATGTTATCGCTGATTCAGGATGCCTGTAAGGCAGGCAACAGTAGTACCTAGCCGAGATAACGATCTCGTCGTGTAACAACCAGCCCCTTAATCATCCGTTTTGCTTTATCAACCGTTTATCATAATTTGTGACGTATACACAAGCCGCCTCCTGAATTATATGCCCTGGATCTTTAACGCTATGTAACTACCACCACCACCACCACCATTACCACCCTACCGTCTTACCGAAAACTTATTAAAACCACAAAACATTGACTAATATTACGTTGAGTCATGAAGACACAGAACGATATTAAACAACAAGGAAAAAATCAAATTTGAAATATTCTACGTGGCATGAAATTAATATTGAAGAGATTGTGGAAGTGCGCCCTCCCGGCGCATCCACCATTTTCAAAGTTGATTATATTTTACTCGGCGCTGTTCACGCTTCATTAGTTCTTCAAATAAGCTTTAATAAAATAATTTCTAGAAGATCTTACAACATTGTTTAAATATAGATTGCCCAATTTGAAGACCATCTATATCCATGGTCAGAAACTTACCCTTTTTGTCTCTAACTATATAGTTCATATGGACCCATTCCAACTTCGCGTCGAAATATGGTCAAAAAGCTAGGTAGAAATTTATATTATCAACACCGCGATGAGTTTTAAGAGGGTTATGTACAAAATCAGGAGGCTGTAACGGTGGCGGATACTGTAGAGATTATTGGTCAGTGAGTGAAACAAGTGAAATTAATTGGGGACCTGGTCTGGCGTTTTTGTCAGGAGGGGAAAACATTTTATAGACACCCTACATGGTACAGGATATTGTGTGACTCCCCGGCTCTATTGGTCGGAATAGCCACTCAAAACCTTACTGAAAGACACACAATCCACAAACTATCAACATCAAGAAGCGGGAGTCACAGCTACACCACAACAATACAAAATGAACCAAGGACATCGAAGGCCCCACGATTTAAAACGCGAAATGGAAGGAAACAAGCCGATGAAGCTCCTGAAAGCCCCCAAAACCAGAAATCAAAAACAATCCCCTAACCTAAAAGGAGCAAACGGGACCAACCAACCAAGGAAAGACATGCCACAGTAGAACTGGTAGTGGAGGGTCAGTGAAAGCCCTACCGCGGAGATCCGCGTGAAGTATATCCACCTGCCCGCCATCCATCCTCAGCAACTTACTCTCAGGCATGGCCTCCTGGCATAATCCTAACGATGTTATCTGGCGTTAACTCCTCCCCAACTTTACTCTCAGCTATCAAACCTGCCCTGATCTGACCAGACGTGGCCAGACCTGACCAGACCTGACCAGACCTGACCAAATGAAGCGGCACCACAAGAGGGAGCTAATAATCCCTTAAGTTCATAATCCTCCGTCTTAGGGTTCGACCCTATCTTCGTCGCACAGCAGAATTTAAAAAACAAATGTATAGATCAGTTTAAGTCAGGTCATCTCTGATGATTATATGTAAAGTACGAACTAACAATTAAAATATGTGTCAAGTACTATAAATAAGCAGGAATGTTGTCTGTTCCCTGAATTCGGTAAAATTCTACCGATTATATGTAATCGGCAATTACGCGAATTCTACGTAATGTATACAAATATTATACAAGCTTATAATTGGACAATTATTTAAACAAAACTACCATGTATATACTCCAAACATAATATGATAATAATATATATGCAAAAGTTTAAAGGTAGTAGTAATACGTAGATATTCTCTAGCGGCATTGCCTCTGGATTAAAGTAAATCCACTGGGGACACGCTTTCGCGTAGCATATGCACGTAGAGAGCATAGTACAAGGGACAGAATATACCTGAATGGAACCTTGAGCGAGGCATGGAATATGGCTGGAAAAAGCACAGAGGAGACAAAATCCTCTGGTTCTCAACATTTACATATACATATACAAAAAAAAATATTGTCCTCTATCTTAAATCAAAAAATTTCCATTACAATACAGAAACAATGGATGGTTTTAATTATCTCAGCATTCATGATAATTGGTCGATTATTCTTCTATACGTTGGTGGTAGATTTTGCACTTAAAATAATAGCCGAAAAGAGATAGAAAAGTGCAGAATAAATTCTCTCTCTTTGTCTCTCTCTCTTTACCTCTCTAAGGAATAGCTTTAAATGAACAGTGTGGTAATTGTAATTTGTAGAAAAATCAACCAGATCCCGTTCCACAAATTAGATCAATTCGATTTTCTGCTACCCTCTTTTCTTTTCTATTAACGTGTTCAACTATTACACACACACCACCACCACTACCACCATTTAATCAATTTTCGTCGTTTTGTGTGTAATATAACGAGAAGAAACAGGAGTCTGATCTATCAACGTTACCAGACGAGTTAATCAAATTATTAAGCCTGTCAGAGAGTTTCTATACACCACCACCACCACCACCACCACATCTTGAAGAAAGTTTTAACAGTCGTGTCATGTTTAGTCCGTTTTTCGAAAATTTGTCATTAAAATTTCCACTCAATTTCAATTCAATTCTGATACATTGAAGCGATATAGAGAGAACTAATCCAAGATGTTTTCAGAATCAATTCAGTGGAATATTGCGTAATTCATTGATATTCAGAAAATATTACATAACTATATATATCAGTGATTCCCAAAGTGTGCGCCGCGACTCCCCGGGGCGCCGCGAAGCCGTCAGAAGGGCGCCGCAAAATATTCAATTTTTCGCTGTTAAATGGGTAATCGCTTCTGAAAAGGAAAGTTTTCCACTTTTTCAAGAAAGTCCAAAAATTTAGAACAAAATCTGATGTATTAAGGGCGCCGCGAAAGAAATCCGATTATTTAGGGAGCCGTAAGCCGAAAAAGATTGGGAACCTCTGATATATATGATACATTATTTTCGAATTGTACATAATTTTTTATGCGTAAAGGTTGTCCATAATTCAAAACAGGAAACATAAAAAATAACTACAATTTCCCAACGTTATGGTGATTCATGTGTTACATATAAAAATATTCGTTTTGAGAAAAGAAAAGCATTTACAACCCCTTGTAGTAAAAATTACTGCATCAGTCAAGTTTCACCCTCGTCTTCATCTTTTGTATAGTTTAGAATATAGTTGTTTCCTTCAGCGTGTGTATACATATATATATATATATATATATATATATAATTCACCGACATTCACCCCCGAAAATCTATCTATATGCGTAACATATACATTTATACAGATTTCAAATATTCACACACACAAATTGATTTATTTGAAGCAATTTGTAAAATTCCGATTGGTCGATGTTTAAATGGTAATTTATCAGAGATGGACTGTTGTTATTGTTGTTGTTCGTGGTAGTGGTTAGATAGAGAAACGTGCACATAAATACAATACAGACACACAGCATTTAACGGCAAATTCACCGTATAAATAAGCCCTATTTCGTCTGACAGGCTTAGCTTTCTCTCCCTTTCTCACCCTCTATTCTTGACATATATATGTATATACATTTGGATTTTACTAGAATAGGTCTCGATTGTATTCCAAAATCCGTAATCTCAACTTAGAAACTAAACTTGACAAGGAGACCTATCGGTGGTAGTATTGGTGTGGCGGATTTGTGTTTGTATGTGTGTATGGCAGCAGCTATATGGAAGTTTGCACTAATTAGACTCAATACGCGCAATTAACCATACTATTGGGCCGTTATAGTCGATTAACGTCATAAACACGGTCCAACAGTCTCGGAGGCTATCATCGACATCATGATAGTCTCCCTCTCGCTCTCTCGATTTCCTTTCACGATTCAATCACTTTATGAGTATATCCCCCCGAACAAATGAAATCTAAATTAGTAAACAAAAAGTAAATGTTTTTTCTATTTTGCTTTTATAGTTAAGTCATTGCATGCAACAGAGACTGTTTTGATACAGAAAATTTTATTTTTTAATATCGGTCACACTGAACAACATAATCTCAATGGGGCGGTTTTATTATTACACCACCTATTTGTGCAGAAACATATGACAATAAAATATTTTCATGATATTGTTTGTCGCTAGCTTGTAATTATATACTGTTTTTTAAACGGGAATCCAGCAATAAAAGATGTTTTGTTTTAGTTTATTTTATTTTTGTGATCATGTTTTTTATTCTATTTGTATCACTGCACTGTTGTTAAAACTGTAACTTAGTGAGATGCCTTGAAGAAGCACCGAACAGGTGCGAAACGTCGGCAGAAATCACAAAAATAAAATAAACTAAAACAAAACATCTTTTATTGCTGAATTCCCGTTTAAAAAAACAGTAAATAAAATATTTTTTTAAAGAGTATTATTAACGTATAGATTTAGAAAAACTACTATAATTAGAATTGCATGTTTTCCTTAAAGTACCCGTTCGGGTAATTGCAAAACGCACCTTTTTATTTGTCAATATCTGTTAATATCTGCGTGGCCAACTATATAAAAATCAAAATAGAAAAAGTAGTACAAACAACTTGTTTCATAAGGTCGTAGTGGTACTTGTCCTTTAGAAAACTCACCGCTTCGATGATCGTCTTTTAAACTTGTACATACCAGTGCGACAAAATTATTCCTTATAACACTTATTATTTAATATATCTAGGTACTATTAAAACTCATAAAAAAGCAATTTTCTTTTTTTTTTTGTTATTATTGAACCTGACTCGTTCTAGTGTAACGATAAGTTATTACAAGTTGAAATCCGATTTGGTTCTTAGTTATTGTTGGAATAAAAAAAAACGTATATTACAGATTGCTCCTCGAAATATATCGAAATTCACACTTTTGCACAACTCAAACAACAATCTTCAAATAATATACGTTTCATTGACACGAACAAAAAGCCGCTTACAGACCAAAAACTCTTAGAAAGCAATAAGAGTAGCGAATCGTGCCTGTACCGCCGCCGTCTTTTCATCATATTCCCAAACTCCGTCGTCAAAAATCTCTTTTTCTTTTTCACAATAACAACAACTACAACAACAATAACAAGTTCCAAAGTTTTGAATAAAAGGTTTTCTCATCTAAACAGAAATTATGTTTCATTAGTCGGTTAACAATAGTTCGAACTTTTTCTCAATAACTACGTGTAAATACATTACTGAGCTAACATTATTAGAAAGGTAATGCGATTTTTTCTTACTATAATTATACTAAAAATAATAATAATAATAATAATAATGATGCTGATGTTGATGGAAAATGTGGATAGAAATTTTCCCATTTTCATAAATCCAATTATTGTTAATTAGAAGCGACATGAGCCTAAAAGCGTGCAAACAAACAAGACCTAATTAAACTTGAACAAAAATTCACGAAATAACAACAAGAGGAGATAACAGCATAAGTACGGAGGTAACAACAAAGTAAATGAAGTTTCGATAATTATTTAATCATCATTAGATTAAATTTGTTGTTGTGATCAATTTAGAACTGATGTCTTATTAGGATTTACGCCTGCGCTGCCACCATTTTTAACAATCAAAAAAGGAATAGAATATTTTGTAGATAAATAAATTGCCTAGCATTTATTTAAATTGACATAATTAATCCTCCTATCCAGGTTCCTTTCTTTTTTTTGTTTCTAGTTCTCATATGTGTATGTCGAAACGGTTGTTTATTTATAATTTACAAAATTTTAGTGTAGGTATGTGTAGGTATATGGGGCCGGTTTTTCACCTGTTTTTTCCCTTGAATGAAAATGAAGGGGGTAGTAGTGATAAATAAGCAGAATTGTAAATCAGACGAGGGTCAACTGAGAACAACAACAGTGTAGAAAAAAATATATAGATAATGGGAAAAAACACCTGCCATATAATGAGTTCGATGTTTTTTTTTTTTTTTTAGTTAACAAAATTTGTTATTGAAGATGGAAAATAAGTTGCAAAGTTTTGTATAAAGTCTGAATGTGGGTGTATATGTGTAGCATGGTTAGGATTACGTTGAGAGGGAGTTGAGAGAAGTCGAGTTGAAAACAAGTATGAAATGGTATATAATATGACATAGTGCTCTCAGGTGGGTAACTGCCCCCGTAGCCCCTCATCAAGACCGGATATATAATACGATGATGGTGATGGTAGTGGTGGTGGTGGTGGTGGCGGTTGTATGTCGCCCTCCTATAACACACAAACGTAGCCTCTACATCCTGTTAATGGGAATATATGCATTAAGTTTTCAGGACCTCTCTCTAAATTTATAATGACTAAATTCAACCAACTTTGTTAAAATCTAACTTTAAATTGCTCGAGACTACATTGGTTTCTGAGCCGCCGCCCCGCTTTTATTATTATTACCATCACTGGAATCAGATTTTCAAAACCAGCTATAAGTGAAATTTATTTTCTTGTTTATAAACGTAAACAGACAGACATACACATTACGACAGACAGCCGGGATTGTCCAATTGGAACTGTTGTGCAATTTAAACAAATATTACTCAACATTATTATTGTGCATTTCCAGTTGAATTTGATGATCAAGAGTCACTAGTTGTTTCAAAATAAAACTACTGAAACCTGCTTCAACAGGCGCTGGAAACATCTACAATGTTTGTGAGTAAACACATATGTGTCATGTTATCAGTATTCCCCGCCTACCAGTTGAGACCAACGATGTATATTCAAGCAATTGTGTGAAACTAATCACTCATGGATCATAATGATGGATATAAACAAACAATATTACTGACAAGACTAACCAATTATCTATTCAACCATAGAGAAACGTAGATAATATTAATCCACCCTGTCACTACATAATTCGAAAAAAATTTGGATTTTATAAAATTCCTTTATCAGTGGAGCCTTTTTGATACGTTGTTGGTTCCAATGAATGTGTTATTAAATGAAAACGAAAGCGATGTTGTTATTTATGTAAGACTTCAATAGTTGATGACCCAAAATAGCCAAGTAAAACGGCCAAGTTACAGAAACAAACATTTGATTGGCGCATTATGTCTAATTTTAGATCAATTTAAAATATAGAAAAAGTCCTTTTCTTATATCACAGCAGGTTTGAAAGACAGTAAATCATAACGAAGTTCAACTTGGCCATATTTTAGATCTTACTACTTTTGCCCAAGGAATCGCCAGAACTTTACTTGGATTTCATTACTTTTTGTATATACAAACTGTGAGGTTAAACTTAAATTTCATGTTCCCAATTCCAGGTTTTGATATAGATAGTTAGGGTGCTTATAATTTTCTGATCCTCCCCATCCATTCTCAATTTTAGGGACTGTTAGTAAGAACGTCTAGATTTTTAGACTTTTCCCTTCCTTTGTGTGATATATGCCAAATTGCATGGTTCTATGACCACTGGAAGTACTTTATCATTGTGATGATCAGTCAGAGTCAAAATTAGTAACCTTTGGATCTGATTATATTGAAAACCAAAAGAAATAGAAACATCGAGGTCGAAAGTCTGTTTAACTTAGTAGACTTCTATCCCACCAAAAACATCTATATGTAAAAAAGGTCAAGCCCTCCAGTCGGGCTTTATTACATTTGTATTACTCCATAATTATCCTACAGGTATTTTAGGAGCTTTCACAGGTAAGTTTAGAATAGAAAACGCCTGTTTTTCATGTTCCTATTAAGAAAAATGATGATAATGAAAAATTTTTTGAAAAAAGTATGCGCGCCCAACAGGGGCTCCAACCCACGAACCTGATCGATGGCAGCTGATATTTGTCCTCTCTGTCCAACTAATCAATTCTTCCCATAAGTCAATTTCATTAAGATGATGCCCCTATTATGAATCGCGAAAACCAGTATTTTCGAAAGGCCGTATTTCCCTAACCGCTCAACTTGAGGGCTTCAAATTAGGTAAAAGGGTACTTAGGGTTGGCCTTCTATTGATTTTTTATGGTCTATTATTGTCCTAATTCTCCTAACTCGAGTTATGGTCATGCTAATAATGGCCCGAGTGTACAGCCTATATTAGGGGCTTGTTGATAAGGGCTGAAGGGCTTGGCTGTCCACTGCTGTGGACTGTAATCCGAGAAGTAAAATTAAGCCGTCTAGTCACCTTCAGTGCCGAGATACGTATTGGTCAAAAATAAGATGAGTTGCTTTGAGAAAAGATACAACGTTGTGCGCGAGCTTAGCGGGCGCACTTCCGTGCTTCCTGATGTACGAGTAGGTGCAATAAAATTACAGATACCTGCATAGCAACAAAACATCTTCACATCTTCACAAAGAACAGGTAAATTAATTTAGATATTAATAGGAAAAGCAGTTTTTTGTAAATGCGTTGTCGACCCCTAAATATTATCTTATTGAGTTCGAAATGGTCTCAAATTAAAGTTATTGACGTATAGATTTGCAGAGAAATACTAAACCTTCAGAAAGGAGTATTTATCTGTTCTTTCAATTTTGAATTTACAATGATTCCGAATTGTTTCCTTTAGCTTTAATTAAACCATCAAAGTGTTGATCTTATAAATTCTGCTAATAAAATTAGTCCTGTTATTGAGTTGCTTTGAAAATGAACAAAAATCATTGACTAATAACCGTCTTTTATATATAGAATCACGCATTAAATTATTGTGAGATAGATCATAAGGATGTCGTTATCTGGATTGTCCTTTCGTAAATGTCAGGCATAACAAAAAGTTAGAAAAGCGGTCGTTTTCCAGCTCGTCTCCACTGTTTAGATTGACAAGAAAATGGATCACCACCACCATATGACTTCGGTGTGTCCTGAAACTGTCAACAGATATATAGACAGAGCATTGGGGTCGCAACAGTTGCATTGTTCTTATTTATGTCGAAAAAAACTTTCCTTTTTAGATAATGACACATAAAGTTACGTTCAACTTATCTGCAACTATAACGATACTACTTCACGATTAAAGTTCTCTTAGCATTAAAATTTTTATGCTTAAACAGCAATAACTTCACCAACAGCCCTCGTATATCGCTTTATGTATAATAAATTATCGTTGAGGTTACTTCCAAAACTTGCGAAATATGACAGGTTTATATTTATATTGTTGATAATTGTTCCGATCAATTAATCATATTCACAACTGTATGGATGATATTTCATTGTCATCCTAAGGAAATATCTACAGTTACCATGAAAGAAATTGGATTTTTTTTTTAAAAGAATGATGGTGGCAGTGGTAGTAAATACGAAGTAAAGACGAAGGAATCGAAAAATCTCTCTAGTGAATTTTGCGCATTTCCATCATCACTGGTGAGATGAAAAATTAAACAATTATGAATTTTCCAATAAAATATAAAAAAAATAAGAAAATATTCGATTTAAATTAAATTGCCATTTAATTCTTTTTTTTTGTTAGCTGACGTCAAAAAGAAATCACCGAATAAAAAGAAAGAGAATCCGTACAATAGTTTCTTTGTGGCAAATACCTTTTCACCTTTTTCACATTTTCTCATTTCTAATTAGGAGAAAGACTACTACAGGGGTATATTGATGGTGGTGCTGTTACACACTCACACATGCACAATAACGCAAAAAAACTACACGTTTTCAACCCTTTATTGACGTTGAAATACTTCTACCCACAACACGTCGTCACGTTTTATTGACGGTAATTGAAAATTGTTAAAGGGTTGTTATAGGAAAAATCCACACACACGCACACACATACCCAAGAATTACGTGTTAGCTAGCCATTTTCTAGAATTCGGCCACAAATTCTATGTGTTGAAATAATGTAGGAATTTATGAGACTATCAACTTGGCAAGATTAAATTGAAATTTGGTTAGAAATTGATTCTATAATAATTATTTGGTTTAATAACTATTTGTGTCGGTTACATCTGTCCCAATAGGGGCAAACCACACAAACACGGTTTTTCCATCCCCCTGTATATAACTCAAATTTACCACCATCAAACACCACCGGAATTTTGGTGGTTGCGGCGGCGGTGTATTTACTATTGTATATTGGTTCATGAAATATTGTAGTATTCAATACAAGTTTCACAAAAACTACACTATTTTTCTGTTACGGGTTACAGTAATTGAAAGAGATTTTGTTGGTCTATATGAAAACATCGCTCTCTCTTTTTTCGTTTGTTGCCATAAATTTTAATTCAATGATGATCTATCTCTATTTTGATACCAATATTTTCTCCTCATTTCCTCGGTTTTCCGAAGTGCTTCGTTATTTTTCGCTGTTGTTGTTGTTGTTGTTGTTGTTGCTGTTGTGATAACTGTGATAATTTAATATCCCATCGAAATTTCCGTGTATACTTCCTACCATAAATAATCTCCTTAGACCTATAACATCGTCCCTTTTGCCATATACCGAACTATATAGACTTTCTCCACCTTCAAAAAAAGAAACCAACCCTCAATGTATTTGTGTGCCGCCACCACCAATTTTGTATTCTGTTTGAAAGCGTCGAGGCAAGAACCATTTCTTCACAGAGCCGGATTTATTATCATTTTCTCTCTAGTTGTTTTTTTTTTGTTGTTCTTTCGTTTTCCGTTATTTATGTTTTAAGCATATGTGTTGATTTATTTAATATTTTCCCTTGTTCTATATTTGAATATCTTCCATATTGTCTATATAATGTATGAAAAGACTCCGGATTATCGTTTTCTGAATTGTAAAAGGGTTGGATTTAGTTTTCTGTAAAAGGGGTGGATGAAGAAGATGCAGGAGATTCGTGAATTTTGGGGGCGGATGAGGATGATAAAATACGACATCCTGGCCTGAATATGAACCCACCCTGGAAATTTACAATATTATCTGGTAGTCGGATATTTATGTCTTCAATAGCACAATGAGAGTCTTCAACGGTTAGCCAAAACTATCACGATTTTCTATTATTATTAGAAGGAAACGCCTTAAATTTTAGGATAGTATTGGGGGGGGCGAAATGGACAATAAATTTTATTCTTAAAAATAATCGCAGAATTCCATGATTTTATAGAGAATATTTCAACTGTCTATTCGTTTCTAACTAATCTACTGCCATTAAATGACGAACAACTAAATTACCTAAACGTGTCCATCCATCATTCCGTCGAAACGATGAAAGAACGTTTTTGAAAATTGCCGGACATCATCTACCAGACAAACACACACACATAAAAAAAAGACAAGAGTGAAGAAGAGGAGAAAAAAGCACGTTCTCATCACCACACCCAAAGTTGGTTGGCAAACAGCCATCACCATCAGGAAGTAGCCAGATGGTCTATTTGAAGGTGGTCGCGTGACTTGTATCATTTAACTCACAACCAACATCAACCACTACCACCCTCTCATACGACCAAAACATAAAAAAACATGATTGAAAGTAGACCCGCGAATGTTACAAATCAGACAATTTCCAGATGATCTCCAGAATTTTCAAACGAAGAAAACGATGAGTTTCGTTTGAAATAATTTTTCAATTTGGTAGAAAGGAATTAAAGAAAATTAAGTTCAGCAATAGTACAATGTAGTTCGTAGTAACATTTCTGGCATTAATAATTATGATAAAAATTTGGTTGTATTGTCTTAGAAAGGTGTAAGGATATCTTAATACCTGGAATATCCCTGTTTATGCAGCTATGAATAATATTGTTCTAACAAGGGTAAGCAGAATGCCTTTACCAAATCATACATATACATAGGTATACCTGTTTGTTTATATGTACCTATATACCGAATCATCATATCTAGGAATTTATCCATTTCCGTTTAATATTCACTGGACTATTATGTGTTTTGTATTTAATGGAATTACAAATGAAAGCAGTAGGAAACAATATAAATTAAGAAATTAAGTCAAGCTTCAATAGATACATAGGTATAGATCTTTATTTCTTTACAACAATCTGCATTTCATTTCTTTATATTATAGAGGAGACCGGTATAGATGGAAATATTGGAGATCCATAAATTTTCTGAATTATATTAAAGACGAACAAGGAGACTTATGGCATCGATCATGACAGGACGTTTAATATTCGTCCCTGTCTGTTGTGAGCTCTCTCAATACACAGACGACACACACGTCCATATTATATGAGGACATATCCTCATCTTCCCGTAGAGATTTATGATGAAAAACGACAATATGAATATTATTGGAAACTGTTTTATTTCGAAAAAATCCCAACATTTTTCTATCGATTTATTGTATGATAATAAATTGGAATTCGAAAATAAGAAGGCAATTATTGTTTTCAAAAAATATTGACCAGTAAAGAGAGATCCAATTGTACTTGATAGATGTTCTTGTTCCTGATTTTGTCGAGCTAATCGCCCCCCGTCAATCATCCACTACCACAACTGCCACCGTTACTGCCAAGTGGCCAGTTCTGTGAAAATCCAACAACCACCACTACCACTACCACTGTACTGCCCCACCCGTTCGCCCTCCGTTCGTTTTTCGATCGTCTTCACAGCGCGTCTATTACGCTTGAACGAAAACGGGCAATCATCCCTGATAGATAACCGGATTCAGGACTCCAATATAATGGCAGCAGGAGACACATTCCAGGATATCGTTCCTGAATCAACTTACTAGCTGGAAGAAGTTAAAATTGGTTCACCGCGCCAAGATTTCTTTTACTACCCCTCGACACTATGCTAATGCCCTCTATACCTATACGGAAATTTGTGTCTGACAAATTGCCACACGTAAAAATCCTTCCAGATATACGTATATATGTATTCCAAGAGTTCAACGGTAGTAATCCTTGCGCACTGACTAAACAAACACACTAGTCAAACATCCGACCGGAATAATTGAAACGTATATTAGGGTTGTTCTATCCCTTCTATCGTTCTAGTTGTGGTAATATCGACTGTTTCCATTCAGCTCGTAAACAATATATAGGAAAATTTTGCTTTATATAGGAATGTCACCACCACCACTGCCACCGCCGCCGCCACCACCAACAAGTTTTTTGTTCGGCATAATCTAACATCGCGGCCCGTTTCTTCAAGCGTTAATAATTTGTTGGGGTTTTTGATAATATGAGACGAACTGTTTTGTAGCAGCGGCGCCGTCAGTTTTGCTTTTCTCCTAGTTATCGCCGTCTCCAAAGAACTTTAACATCGAATGAACACTAAAGGATAAGTTATATTATAAGATATTGCCAAAAAACCAGTCGATTTATGGTGGAATCCTCGCAAAATTTTTTTTCAAAAATTTAATGACTAGAAATTTCTCTTCGAATCCATTTTATAAGAGAACTAACCGAATTCTGTTTGAAATTTTCCCGTTTCCATCATTGTAACTATCGTTACAAATTGAATAGAAGCCAGCAGCACACTAACTAACATCCTTTTATGTTTGAAATTATGTTTGAAATAACCGCTTGTCGATCAAACTGTAAATGATACTAACGGAAATTGAAAAGCAGTAATTAAGGACGAAACTTTTTTCGAGAGTTTTTCCTTTTCGCTTATTTTTTTTTGGTAAAGAAAGTAGGTTTGTTTAGTTTAATCTAAAATGGCTTAAGGGCACAATCTTGGCAAGATGACGGGGGACAAAAAAAAACGAATAGGGACAAATTCGTGCACTAATTTGAATAAAGATTGATTTCCATTTCTATCAAATTTAAATTTATAAGTTCGACGAGGAGGAGGAGGATAACGGAACATAACGTAAAATAGAGACGAGAGACGTCCCTTATTTGTTCATTTTATTAAAAATTTAATATGCTGATTTGTTCTTGGTCGTTTTTCCCTTACTTCTTTTCGTTTTTCCTGTATTCTTCTATAACAATAGTTGATATTATCAGTGTATAATAAAAAAATCACATGTTCACACCAGATAAACTATAAATATTGATAAAACATAAAAGTAAAGTTTGAAAAGATAGGGTGTGGAATATAAGTTTTCGTCTTTTTTCCTGTTGCCTATGTGTGGTAGAAAAAACTGGATGTGTTTAGGGTTTTTCATATAAAACTGATCGTATCTATTTTGGTGGATGATCAGAGTTAACCACTTGGGAACGATTTTCGAAGATATTTCACACTTCAATACAAAATCGAATGATTTCCATTCGTACAAAAGAAAAGTTTTAACAATTTTAACCATTTTTTTTTTCTTATAAAAATTTATTAAATTTTGGTAACTGCATATCTGTGAGAATATCTGTCTATCTGTCTATGTTATCTCTGTCACATGTTTGTATTGTATGGAAGTTGTAACATGTTTTAGTCGAGTTGTTCAGGATGAGAGATGAGGGAACGTTGTCGAAATAACACATACATACATACAACATACATTCAACAAACATTAAAGACAGGAAAGTAGTTCTTACTGAAGTGAACGAATAAGACACAAGGAAAACAGAAAGATCTAAGTAATCCGTAGAGCTAAGACATTATCGAAATGAGGGTTGTTGACAAAACAGAGAGAAAGGGATAGAATATGGAAGGAGAAGAAGAAGAAGAAGAAACTATTAAACTCGAAGCTCGGTTTACGTTGGTGTTTGTTCAATATCTAATTTAATGTACATTAACTTAATATCGGGCGTTGAGTGGTTGCTACTACTTGCCTGTGTACAACTGACGCGAACGATGTTGATGGTAATGGTGGTGGTAGTGGTAGTAGTAGTAGTAGTAGCGGTGCGGTGGTATAGTGATGCCTCTGACCCTTACACCAATTCCCCCTTATAGTAGTTAAGTACTCTTCTATACAACTTCGATGTTCTACTATTTCACTTTATATAAACAGACACATAACTGGAATCTAATTGAGTTAGGTCTGACCTGTCTCTTAAATTTCATTTCCAAACTAAACTACAAATTGCAGTGTACATAAAAATTTCGAAAGGACGTGCATTAATATTTGGAAAAGACAGTCTTGTTAGTTTTATTTTCCTTTATTTATGATTAAAAAACGTATATCCTCTCTGATATGTTCAGTTGGTGGTAAATATTTCGTTAGATATTTTGACATGACCGGATAATGAAGTTTCTATCTAAAGCTTTATGGTAAAGTCATGCTATTAACTTTGACATGCTCATCACCATCAGCAACTCTACCAATTGCAATTACAGTTTAGTATTTGTATACACTTACTATATATGTAGATATAGTACACAAAATGAGTATATTGTGTCCTGTCAATTTCATCTCACTACTCAATTAATTATGCATCTTCATATAGATGATATTAATGTTAATATTCACAAATTGCATTCATAGATATTCCCAGGTTTATTCGAAATTATTTACATTTTTATTAACAAAATATGTTATTTTAGTGTTAGTGCATTTTTAGACACACCGGAGAAACCATCATCGTCGCCAGTACCGGCGCCGGATGCAATGCAATCCAACGAAGACCTTCAAACGCACGCAGGCGCGGTCCGGCTGCCGGACCGTTCGCCAGTGATCTAAAGACCCGCCGCTAATTGGCACACAGGGTAGCACAGGGCAGGCAGTGTAGGATAGTTCAATTCAAAAACTACTGAACTGTGCTGCGTCCCAATATGCGCTGGTCCATTAACTTACATGGAATACAAAAAACTGAACTGAACTGCTCTGCCCTGCGTCTGTTTTCCGTGTCTCAATATGCGCTGGCCCTAAATGTAGCCTTCGAAGGTGTCGACAAACCGGCCGCCGATGATGGAAATAAACCCCTCAACACACAGGGATTGCCGTTGTCAGCTAGAGATTTGTGGAACATATGTTTCTTGGGTCATTGCGAAAATCAAATGCGTCTGAAAACCCACTAACAAGTAAGCTAACAGCAAACAGTTTTTACGGTCCATCCTCATATAAGTCATATACGGTTCGATACAGTAGCAAATGTTATAATAAGGTGCACCACAGACTCTTTTCCCTTAGTACGTTCTTACGCTAACTGTATCACTTTAGAACTTCTTCACATAGAAAACAAAAATGCATTAATTAGTTATCGCAAATTCGTAAGATAGATACAGTTCTAGCAATTTACCGAGGCGAGACCCGTGGTTGTGCCCTAGAGTAGACAGACCACCAGTACCACCTACAAAGAAACTTGAACGTGTAACGTGGCGTAATTGTTAAAATCAGGCAAAGGCCCATTCTTTGTTAATGTATTTCTATTGGAATCAACTCTCACATTGGTAAATCGTTAGAACTATGTATTATTTTACATCCTGACAATTCATGATAACAGCTATCTAGAAAAAAAAAAGAAATGAGAACTACAATAAAAGAACATTTTCTAGAATCTATAGTGCACCTATCAACGTTTTATGACATGACAACTCGTAACTACTGTTATATCGTCATTTTAAACGTTTACTGAGTCGTTTTGTTGTTTAAATTAAAATTACGAAACGTATATCGTAAAATATTCGAATATTCTTATCAAATCCAATTGAATTCATGCATCAAAAACATGAAGTTAATCGGAATTATGAACGAACATACAAAAAGATGAAATAATAATAAAAAATAGGAAGGTGAAGAGATGAAGTCACCATTAAAAACGGGTGTGGTTCATAGCGAATTCCAAAAATATACCTTTTTGTTGATTTTTCTCCAAACATTGCTCTCGTGGTGAATTAACAACGAGCCACCCTTAGGGATAAAAGACATCTAGAAAAATAAAAGATTTATTTATTAAAACAAAAACGTAAAATATTAAAAGTCATAATTCCACTTTTACTTTTATTTCATCGTTTAGATATTGTTTATTTTGTGTTGATATTAGTCTTTGTAGCATCCACCCTACTCGCCGGTTTTGTTTTCTCAATCTCTCTCTCTCTCTTTAACTCAATTCATCGTTTTTATACATTTTGTCCCGCTTTTATATACAACGAGTTAGAATTTTTCGAAAGTAGCAACATCTCTCCATGAATAATTTACCGTTTTGCTGTGAGGGTATAAGGGGTTCCTCCATCCTGGAGGTGGTAACACTACCACGTCCAATGGATACGATGAGAAACACAGCGACACTCAGTTCCACTCTAGAGAATAATGATTTTCAAATTTTAATGAAATGGATGTTAAATTTTTTGTGTGTTGTTGTAGAAGCAAAGAAGAAGAGAGCAAAGATGGCACGTTCCACGAATAATTCCAACATCTTTATATAACATCTAATTCCATCTTCCTCTATTTCATTAACAACTGTCTTGGCCTGCATCTTTCAATGTCCATTATTAACAAAAACATTGTCGTTTTGTCGTCTTTATTTATTTTCGCTTTGTAAGCTTTACATTCACATACGGATATACAAATACAAGAAAGACAACGAAACTGTGAATTGTTGGCGGTAGCCGTAGTGATGGTGGTGGTGGTGATGGTTACCGGAAAGATGGGCACTACGCGTATTTCTTCTTAAAGCGGTTCGTTTTATGTTTTCCAAGACGTGACGTCTCGTTCGCGAAATTAAATTGTTTGTTTACGAGGGAAAGACGAAGCTCCAGCTTCTTTATAGGGCAGTATATTCAATAGTATGAGTGGAAAAAGGAGGACGATTATGACGACGAAGAATGACAACAACGGCAACAATTTAAAATACGATATTATAAGGATTTCCCAGCGACGGTATTCGACAAGCAAACTGAACAAATACTTGCATTGTTTTATAGTGGCGAATAAATGGAAAACGACAAATCGATGAAAATATTGAAAATAAAGAATTAGCTTCAAGCTCAGAAACTTTCCCGGCGCATCCACCATCTTTACACATCGCTAATGCAAGAATAGTTCTCTCTACTTGGTAACAATGCATATTCAGTTCGAATACATTGAATTAATTTATTTTTAGCGCCGTCTTGGTAATTTTCAGTTTATTACAGTTGGCAATATTGGCGGTAAAGATAAGTATACTACAGTAAAAGATTCTTCTACTATTACTTTTCGGCATCTAACACTAATGGCCCAACCATGTCCAGTAAATCACTAAACGTTTTTATTACTACGACTGAACTTTGTGCTCGTACGTAATGCAAAATATATGTTCAATGGTGCTTTAAATCTCTTCTAGTTACATAACTGTGTTATTTTTACAATCTCGAAAATAAATCTTCTCTCTTTCTACGCACGTGATTGATCGATATATTTTCTTTTTTTTTAAGAAAAATAAAAGAACATCAGATAAATACACAAATTTTTAAGTCACTTCACACCGTTCAAAAAAAGCACGATTCCTTCATGTTTCAAATACTTTTTGCTCTTATTTAACAAAAAACAATTGATTGATAAACCAATTTTTTCCATCCATACCGTTTCCGTTTTATGAAGATAATACATGATGTTATTTTCCAGTTCAACAATCACACCGAACATCTCAATTATTCATTGTTGTTGTTTTTCTTTTTGCTTCGTTGATAATATTCATAGAATCGTTTGGAAATTTTTGTATTGTTTCATTTATAAATTTTGACATGATATAGATATTGAGACAGAAGGGAAAAGAAAGAGAAATTTTTCCCCCTTATAGTAGAGAGCATATAAATTATTGTTTGCAGGAAATGGCTCTTTTATGTTTCTTGATCTATATGAAACAATTAAATCAAGAATTCGATACATTTCCTTTATCCTCTTATCGTTAGATTTTTATTTCCAATTTATTAAACAATTTTTAAAATCATTACAACATCCTCTAAAACAGGATGAGAGTATTCCTTTGATTTCTCTTATTTTAAATCTAATAAAAACAACCTATACGATCTTTTACATTTGTTAGTTATCAACTTTTACTATTGTGTAAATGTATAGATTATTTTGCTATTTCTTTCTCGGTTTTGTCTATTGTTTGTGTGGAAATAGTGGAAAAACAGAAAAGCTCACTTATTTCAACTTCAGTGCAATTCTTTGAAAGAAAAGACAATAGAACAATAGATTTCTTTTTAAATAAGAAACTGAAGGCAATCAATTACAATCGATATGATGGTGGCGGTGTGGTTGTAATGGTAGCGGTGATAGTCTTTTCCTTCCTTTACCAATTGGTGTTTTTTTTTCTATTGTAAAACCAATCATTTAAGAAAAGAGTTTTGTGTTGTGTAATTGAAAAGAACTATATTTGAAAAAGTTTACATCTTCAAACACATTGCAAAAGAATTTTTAAGTTTAAAACTAACGTTAACGTTAAATCTCGTTAGAAAAAGATAGGAGAGTGCGCGTAACATAAAGCAAGTTATCTGCACAATTTACCTTTGTAACGTTAACGTTCCGCTAAGCATGTGTGCTCCAGAAACTATATAACAACTAAAAGGAGGATCTGCCATTTCAATTGATCTGTCAATGGTGTAATAACTTTCAATTTTTTCAATTGCAGCAAGTAATTTAAGTTTTCATTCAGTTCGTCTAATTCATAATTGTATTTTTTATCAGTGGCGTAACTTCAAATTTCGCCTCCGGAGGCAGAAGTTCGAAATGGGCGCCCTCCCCTATATACCCATATATGCGGGTTGGTGTGTAACCTATAATATGTTTCAATCCACTTCTTATGTTAAGTAGGCCCGATGGGCCCCTTATGTGCAAGTGCCTCCGTGCCTCACGGTAGTTACGCCACTGTTTTTTATCCTATACGATATACGTCTATGGTGCAGCAGTGGTGGGGACAGTAGTTTCAATCCATTCGAGCAAACAAATATTGACAATAGCGTCGCGAGGTTATGTTATTAACTTGTCATGTGCAATTGGGCCAATATTGCTGACCAGTAGTTATGAGAAATATACAGGTCTTTTCCATCGTCTAGGTACATAAGCGAAAAGAAGCCGAGGCGGGAATGAGAACAAGTTTACCTATTTTGTATAAGTGTAAGAGAGACAAAATAGGTAGACTTTTACCTATGGTGGATAATGAAGAAGCTCCTCCTTTACTTTGTATTATAGTTTTTCTTAAAATAAGGCTGCCCTTAGTTAGTCATTCTTAGAACCTCCGTACACGGCGACCGAACCGACCGACCCGAATGTCCCGCCCCGTGTCGGAAAAAATTAAAAGCATTAATTCTAATGTAAGTTCGTACACGAAGCCCGACACGTCTCGGAACTTTTGTCCGGACGTATCCGGCGTGTCCGGAGCGTTACGCATGCGTCACTTCATTTCTAGTCTCTTTCCATTGGCTACGTTGTTTGTTGAGGGAATATATGAATTGAATTCTCGCCTTACCTGTTTGTAGCTAATGGGGAAAGGCTAGAAATAAAGTGACGCATGCGTAACGCTCTGGACACGTCCGGACAAAAGTTCCGAGACGTGTCGGGCCTCGTGTACGAAGTCACATTAGAATCAATGCTTTTAATTGTTTCCGAGACGGGTCGGGACGTTCGGGTCGGTTCGGCCGCCGTGTGCGAAGGTCCTTATGGGGTATTACTCTCTATCCGTACACATTGTGGCAAAAACCAACTAGAAACATAGAGATTTCACCTAAGCTGGACAAGATAGACACTATTCTCGAGCAAATATTTCTGTAATATTTGTTACCTGACATGTATTTATTTTGTATTCTATGGAGAACAGTGGCTATCTTGTCTAGCTTAGGTGAAATCTTATGTTTCTAGTTAGCTTCTGCTAAAATGTGTACGGATGGAGAGAGATACTCTATAAGAATGACTAACTGAATGAAAAACGTATACTTTCGATACAATGGCAGACTTGTTTTAAGATAAAATACAAAGAGTAGGTACCCATTTTTGTCTCTCTTACGCTAATACAAAATAGGTAAAGCTGTTCTCTCTCCTGCATCTTCCTGATTTTGCTTATGTACCTATATGATTCTACTCATTTCTGTACACACTACTCATTTGAAAGTTATATTATTTACGTATAATATGAATGTGCCGCTCTATAGTTACTGTGTTGAAATTATGCCTGGTAACAAACAATGTCCGCCCTTAGCTAATAACAGAGAGCTTTTGAAATTCACGACAATATTTTGTTAATATAAATAAATAAGTCAATATTTGAAAAAAGAAATACTTGAAAGAAGCCAGGAATCAATACTTGGACAAAAAATTCGTAGAGAAAAGACGCAATTATTAGAGATCACGACTTTATTACAACTTTTAAAGACATCAAAAAAAAAAAAAAATTCGGATGGTCTATTTAAATCGTTTATTCCTCCATGAAATTGTACACGAGATAATTTTCCAGTTTTCGTCTTTTACTGATAATAATTCCAACTGAAATTTATTATTAAAACATTAGTTTAGAGAAATGTAGATTTAGTTTTTGGGGATGAAAGATTCAAAGTTTGTATGGAGGGGGGGGGGGGGTCGGCCTACAGGATAAGCCTAAGGGATTACCAAAATTTCGATAAATAACACTACACCAACAACAACAACAGCAACAGTAGCAGGAATGTTGAAGGAAAGGAACGGATGAGAGAGAGGGAAAAAAACCGTCGTCCGTTAAAAGCATTGCGACCAACATAAAAAATTAAAACCTCATTTTTTCCTGTATATGAATTTAGGAGCATGTCGATAATTTACAAGTTTGAAACTACCCCTAAACGGAAGCTATAAAAACTGTGTTCCTTTAGGAGAGAAGGGAAAACGGTAAAGTTTATATAGTAGAGTTTCTTATAAGAAATTTCCAAAAATCTTTACGTTATATTGAATTTTATCGGTTTATCAATAAAATTTTCAATCACTAAACAGAAAGAGAAACAAACAAGTTATTGTTGCTGCCCTTTGACGAAGCCTATTCTAAATTAAAATCAATTTCGTGTAAAGTTGAGCGTATAAGGATTCAAATGCAAGTTAAAGTTTTAGTCCTTACAAATCAGGACAAGGCTTATCCTTCTATCTATTTCGAACAAAACAGGTAAATTTCAGCAAACAACAACGAGAACAACAATTTAGTCTTATTGTTGTTAGTTAGTTCAATCAAGATTCAAGCTAAGAAGGTGATTGTATAGTTTACTAGTTTTATTAAATTTCGGATTTCCATATAAGCTCTTAATTTAAATCACTTGATTGAAATGGAGATTTCCTGTTAGCAAAATTTTGAACTATCAAACTGATTGTGAGTATATGTACGTATATTTCAACAAAAAGTATCAAATTTATCTCTATACCACAACTATGCAAAATTTTGATATTGTAGGATTATAATCTGACATAACTGATCGGTAAAATTAGTGAACATTCCAACCAACCAACCAACCAACCAACCAATGGTGGACAGGTAGAAAATATCTATTATACCCCTTTCTATAATCGAAAACATTGTTACAGAGTCGTTGCTAACTAAGCTCATCTTGAACGATGAACAATGTCGACAAGAGGAAATGAATAACACTGAGCTGGATTAATTGTTCGTATTATTCATACATTAAGCTGTGCCGCCCCCATGGGTGACATCCAACACTTTCGCCCTTTCTCTCGCTCTCTACGTTCAAGTTATGGTATAACAACCCCTTTTCTAATAATTCTGGAACCTGTTCTTGCGTATGTATACAAACCAAAAAGTTAAGCCGCTTATACAGCACCAGTAGCAGCAGCAATAGCATAGCTGACAACAGAAAAACAACTACCTCTCTGAGTAGTAGCTGTTACCGTTGCCGGCGGTTTCATGAGGGTAATTTGCCGTGAAATATCACTGGTGTTGTGTCACCGGAAATTTTTGTAATTTGTTAAAGTCGCAATTTTTGATTTTGTTTACACTAGAAGAAAGACAGACAGAGAGAGAGAGAAAGATAGGACAGAACAGGGCTGGAATCAGGTGTACACCCCTTGTCTTGATTAATTCATATTAAGGATTATAAAAGAAACAAATAGAAATAAATGAAAATCTCCTAATTGCCATTATCGTTTCAATACTTTTTATAATTACGAAAAATTAGAAATATTTTAAGTACTTTTAGAAGAAAACGTCTCGTAAAGAAACGACAAGCTTTTTATTAATTAACAGAACAAATGGGAGAAGAAATACGATTATATAATGAAACAATAGAACCATCTCTGTCTAACAATAATAACTGATTATATTATTTATGAAATGTACAATCAACTTTATATTCTTGTTACAACACAACGAGTTAGCGTAGTATAAGTGGTTTTGATAACGCTACAATGATGGCCGAATTTAATTTATATCAAATTTAATTTCAGCCAAAAAGAGCTCTTTTGGTCGTCTACATCAAATAATTATTATAATCATGAATTCAAAAATAAAAACTAAATGAATATTTCAAATTTAGGATACCCATAGTTGAGACCCTCACTTTGTTCCCATTCTGCGTTAGGCGACCCATTTCGCATCCTGTGATCATCAAACAATCCACCACTCACATTCGATTCGTGATGATTTTAAAAACGATGCTTGATCTCATGTCATTCACGTGGCACATTTTGGCTGCCACTGGGGTCAAACCTAGTCCTCTCGTGATATATAAATATTGTCGCACTCGTAGCTACGCCGTAATGCTTGTTTTAAAGTGGGTGTAGGGAAATCATCACTGAGATAGCGACAGAAGAGCCGAAAGACGGCTCTTGATGCAAAATGGGAACACAGCTAGCGTTTCGACTATATGTATATACTGGTCTTTCCAATCGTCTAGCAACATGTGCGAAAATAGGCCCAGACGGGAGTGAGAGAACAACTTAGACGGACTTTCTATAGGTTCAACAGAGTCATGAAATATGGATGTGACACAGCCCCTTGTTGTAGTGATAGTCCCTATCTTGTCTAGCTTAGGTAACATTCCTATGTTTCTAATTGATTTTTGCCAAAATCTGTACGGATAGACAAAGATACCGTAAAATAATGGCCACCAGAATGAAAAATGTACCCCTACTTGCCATAGTGGGCAGATTTCTTTTAAGAAATGTGCTAGAAGGACACCCATATTTCATGTCACTGTTACATTTATACAAAATACGCAAAGAGGTTCTCACTCCCTTCTGGAACCTATGTACCTACTAGAATGAAATGAACTGTATAGAAAGCCAAAGAAATCATCAGTGATTGGTTTGTTAAATGAAGAATATTGGATAGCTGATGATAATCTACTGATCTTTGCTGATGATGACTTATTAAGCGATCGAACTTCTGCTAAAAGACTAAGCTTGAAGGTTCACCATGAAAGACCTGTCTGCATGCAATTCTTTATACTGCATTTAGCTTGAGCAGGAGACATCTACTATCATACTATTGCAATGCTAAGATCTCTGTCACACGAGCAGAATACAATTCAATTTAACCAAGTTCGCAATTACCTTGGTTCTCAATTTGTCGTGTGACAGCACACAATATTCAATTAATGAGCGGCGAAATTTATTTAGTAAATTGTCTGTTCAGAACTCTATTTAGCTAAATTGTGTCAACTACGCGTGCGCGGCATCTAAAAGCATGACTGCCATCAGCTGTTTGTTCAAGAAACACACACACACAACATACACATGACAATCTACGCGCCTTGAGCGTGCGTTAATTGTAATTGTGAAACGCCCGTGTGACAGCGTAGAGTTCACTAATATTTCAATTTGTATTGACCTTGTCGCTAAATTGAATTGTATTCTGCTCGTGTGACAAGGATCTAACTGGCTTTAGGTATAAATTACAACAATTAGCACCAGACTTGATTGGTTTTCTCGAGTCGTACCGTTTCTCTTTTCTATTTAACCACTATTACTATAGGTGGTGAGATCAGATGAGAGGTCAATTCGAGGTGTGTCAATTCCAGACGATCTCTCTAAACTGTCCGAACTGTGTGTACATGTATGTGTGTGTGTGTAATATAGAAGAATATGAAAGAAAGAAAGAGAGAGGGATGTTGAAAAGAAATGTCGGAAACAGGAAATGGAACTGGAAAGATAAAATGTGTACATATGTGTATGTGTGTGTGTGTGTGTGTGTATAGAACGGAAAATAGAAAGAGACTGGTAGTAGAAACACATTTAGATTGTTAAAAAAAAAGAAAAACTGGTTCAGCAATGATATATGAGCATGAACTGACATATTTTTTAATTGCCATGTTCTTTCTGTCTATCCATTTGAGGAAAATTGTGCTTTAACGGAATCACTTGAGAATTTAGAGAATTCTCCCAGAAACGTGTTAGAATTAAATTGAATTTTTGTTGTTGCCTTGTTTTACCATCTGTCAAAAGTGTCGTCTATTACATAATATACATTATATACATATGTATGTACACTTGGATCACTGTTCTAGTTAATTTTCTCGTTTCTATATCATTACATTTAGTAGTAATAAGAGTAGGTAGTATCCACTTGAGCTGCTAACACGTCTGGTCTTGAGTAGAATTATTTGAAGGTTGAAGGAAATTACTAGAAACGACCATTATATTATCTAGAAATTCTATTTTATTGTCTTCAATTTCCTAAATTTAATATCATCATGTATATATGTCAAAGTTTTTTTATAAAAAAAAAACTTTTCTTCCACCCCTATTTTAACAAACTACCAAATCCCTTTATTGTTGAAAGTTATATACAAGAACAGAAAATGGAGAGATATAGCCCGCATCTGAACAATTTAAAATTTAAATCGGTTCGTTAAAGTAGCTTACTATATACTTATACAAACACACTTTTTACATATACGTATATACACAGCCATATACAAAGACAAACACACATACATTAAGGAAAAAAAACTGAATAAAATTCTGAAACTTGAAAATCTTACAGTCCATTGTCAACATAAAATATGAAAGTTGGTAAAATGCAAACATTCAGCACATTAAAGAGATGATTAGGTTTAGTGGAAATTCTATAAAAGAATTCGAATCCCATCATAACTAACAATTTTATTGATTCAATCATTTACAACATTTAGATCTAGCTTTATGATGACCCACAATTAAACGTTGAGTAAAATAAATCAATTCTGTCCTATAGTTGGCTAATTTTTAATGCAGGTCAGGCTTCTTGATACCCACCCTAACTAATTACTAAAGGGGATCCGTTTCATTTCTAATTGCTTACTGGCAGGTAAATACCTTAGCCAAGTTAATATTGTTTCAGTGATCACCACCTATCTCTCACCACAGAAAAAACCATACCCTATCCTTAAGCCAAACCACAGCCACCACCACCACCACCACCACCACCATCATCATCATTGTCATCATCCAGCCCCTAAATCTATGCAAATGATGGCCGAAGTAAATTAAAATTATGCAAAAGATACCAAATGTAAATACGCTATCAGTTTAATGTAGTTACATTCAGTTGCGGGTTGAAAGCGTAATGGAGAAGACGAGTAGTTCATAGAATATCTATCTATGGATGTGTGTGTGTGTGTGTCAGTATATAAGAAGGGCAGAGAATGCTGTGGAAAGAGAATACGCAGTTAACTCTGTTCCGGGACAGTCGCCACCACCACCACCACCACTACCGTTGCCACCATCACTGACAAAATTTTCTTGTTCAAAATGGATGTTTAATATCCTTGTCGTCATCGTTGTTGTTGTCAGAATTATTTACGTTATTGTATTATTCATTGGTTGTTTTGTTTCTGAATAAGTCGTTTTCATTTCCCTTCTATCTATCTCTGTTTTTCAAAATTATCCTGAAGATAAAGTAAAATGAATTTGCAAGAGAGAAAAGAGGATTGGTTGATGCACAAGGGGGGAGGTCAGACTTAATACTGTAACAATACATACAATAACAACAACAACAACAACAACAAATGGAATTTTAATACACATTACTATAAAGAAATCTGGCAAGTTATGACAAATTCTCTGTAACTTTTCCTTTATTCCATTCGACTCAATTTAAATAATATTTGAATCAACAAGGCATCTGGGATATAAAAACAAAATATTAAAAACAAAAAAATGGCAACGGAAAAAAGACAGAAAGAAAAATGGTCAAAAAAAAAATGGTGAACCATTTAATTTGATCGGGTTTGGTGAATTTTGTTAAAGAAAAATGACAGCATCGATCATGATAAGGAACGATCACTTACATGACACTTTCAAGATAGTTCATTATCTTTCCAGCATCTCTCTCTCTCTCTCTCTCCTCTTTTCCATTCTTTTTAAAGACAAATTACCGCTGATGGGACTTGACCTCAAAGAAAGACGGCCACTTTAGCAAACCATAAATTAACTCAATTTCACATATTTTGTTTGCTTTTCTTTTTTACGAAAATCTCTGTGTGACACATAATGTTCACATTTAGGAGGCCAAATTTGTATTTGCTAAAAGAAAATAGATAGAAAAAGGAAAGATCTGAGAGGACAATGTAGTCGTTGACGGTTTGTCTGATAAACGGGAAAAAAACTGAAAAGAATTCGGCCGTCAAACGGAAGAGATAACAACCGTACGGCGGTTTAGTGGAATCTATTATACCTATGTATGATACTGGTATTGCACTTGACTGGAAATGAACGGTAGATCGGAAACACAACGGATAACCGATCGGATTTGTATTCCTCAATGTTTTTTTTTTTTAAATCAACAATTGCTATTTTTTGTCAATACAGTTGTGTTAACGATAGGATCAATGGTATACCATTATTGCCCGTTAGGCGACAATTTAAAATAGGAAGATTTTGCCAGAGTTACGATAAATCCTGGCAGGCAAAGAAAGCAAAGTGCTCAAATAATCTTACTTAGTGCTATGAGCATGAGTTACCCATCTTTTTCTATCAAGATTTAGCGTTGTATCTAACGTTCTCGCAAGCGTACTTTTCCTACCATGGATACCATCAAATTCATTATTTGTCAATGGTAAAATGATCTTTAAAAAAATTTGTGATTAAAACTTGTTTGAAGGTCCCTCTTTCCACTATTGGGTTCCTTATAGTGATGTTTTATTTTTTTGTAACACTAATGGTAGATGCGCAGGGCGAGATTCGCAATATCTAGCTCAGCGGTTCCCAAAATGCGGCCCCTTGTGGGAATTGCTGATATTAACGGTCCCCGTCCACGACCTACTTCGATCTATCTGGAATAACATAAAATACTTACTTGTTACATTTTTTAAAGGCACCTGAGGCTGTTAAATTATGAATAGTCTTGGAGACGACACTTGATCCTATTTCACTTTGGTTCCCTTTTGGTCAGACTCTTGTGTAAGTTTAGTAACATTTTCGAATGTCGACTTTCTTCGTTAAAATTATCTTGGAACGAATCAATAAATTTCTTTGTTTTAAGATTAGAAAATTTCAACTTTTAGGAAGATTCAGTTAAGCAGTGGTGAAATAATAGAAACTCTGCTGTATACAACAACAGATCCGGATGAGATTACTTTGGTGCCCAAAAACAACTAACTTCCGTTTCAAATCATTATCCATATTTTGTGGGAAAACGAACAAATTTGAAAGGCTACGGATTGCCCTCAAAGCCAAATAGGCTCCCGGAGAAAGATTTTCTTTGATTGATTTGAAACGCGATTTTTAGCAGAAATTCTTCAAGGAAGTATTTGTTTAGTTAAGAATAGTTGTTAATTTTTCATCTAGAGCATCTTTTATCATCTATATACGATAGTTTAAAAAGCGTAATGGTCTATGTTCAAGTGCAGAACCATGTAGTTCTGTCACGCCAACAACCGGTTGAGAAACGACGACTACAACTACCACAACAACACACAAACAAATTCAAACGAAATTTCAGTAGCCTTCTATGTTAAGCAATATTTTACCACTGAGGCCAATTACTATTACATTGTGTACATGTATATAGAAGGAAATCCGCTATATACACAACAGCAGAAAAAACTGTAACGTCACCACCAATAACAACAGTTTGTCGGAAAAAAATAAAGTTTCTACCACAATCTGACCAAGTCTGGATTATAAGTAATGGAAATATGGTAGAATTATTCTGCAGATTTATGATAGAATGAGAGGACTTTCAGGAGGGTTGGAAACTGGTGCAGAAATTCCAATAAATTATTTCAATTTCACTTTAATTGATAAAGTTCTTTGATTTCTATAGAATTGCAGATCTTATATGAATAATTCGTAAAATTTTTAATTCAACAAAGAAGAAAAACGTTCTCAAACAAAGTCAGTAAAGTATAGTTAATCCTTCTATTTTTCTAATTCTAATCCTTATATCTATATCTAGTATATGCGATTTATTTTTGTTAACAGACGGGGCAAGTACACCTACAGGACACACGCTCCCTAAAAGAAACTTTATATCAGAAACGTGTTAGTTGAGCTTTCTTCAATAAAACACACACATCGCGTGAGAGAAAGAACGAGGAGAGGAAAAACTGAGTTTTCGCTTCTTTTTCTCGGCCAACGGCATAATAAGCTTATGAGTTTATAGCGCCTCTCATTTTCTAATTTTTCTTTAGCCGTCAATAATAACAGGATTGTGTGTGATTTTCGGAGAGCTACGGTGGCAGTGAAAGTTTCACTTAGTCCATTATCAAAGCTTTTATCTAATCTAGCAAATTCTAACGTTGAAAGCCTCATTATCGCTTGTTTTATATGTATAGGATTTGATATCTGTATCATATACTTAATATATATATAACACGTGTACCATGGTATTTCAGATCAAAATAGATGGTGATAAAGAACGTAGGTCCGTAATTGAACTTACAATTAGTTTTTCAATTTAATCAATGAAATTGATTTAAACGACAAATGTTTAATAATTCAATGATACTATCGGACTAAGCCACGACTCATGTCCTCCATTTGCCGCTTACTTTGATCTCAAATATCGTGGTATACTTGTCATATGAATCTAATTGTGAAGTTTTTATTAACAGCGAGTCGGAAGTCTTTTCAGCACATTAAACACTAGAGTAGTAGTACTCCCTCTCTCAATCTCTATACATATATTCTGTATACATTTCCGTCCATACTAATATAATAACGGGCACACATACACAAGCTACCCCTAAAATCATCCCAGTTTCTCCATAGAGATGATTTATTAAATAAACTAACGTCAACTAACCGTATTTGGGTGGTATAGGGCCCGTTTTACCATCTACTCTATATTTGTATATGTATATGTGCAAATCCTGCGTATATATATAATGTACAGTCAACCTCCGATTCGCAGTCCTCATTTGTCCAGGCGTTAAAGTGGGGTTGGCGGTGAATTGCTCCACTTTATTCACCGTTTGACTGTTCAAACTTTTGTTAAACCGGTAAAGAGAAATTAATTTTTTAACGGTGGTAGTAATGATAATATGAGGACACTGGAGTGTAGTGGTAAATTCTTTACCTTGAAAAAAAAAATAAAGAAAAAATTTTAAAGGAAAAAAGAATACAACCAACCAATTCAACCAACAAATGTGCTCCATCAGCGACAAGACTCTAATTCCTATGCTTCATTGTCGCATGATGCTGACGCGAAATCCATGATGCAGGCTTACACACACACTGGCACATGCATTGTGACTCCTAGGAGTCGTCGCCTGCATCGCCGCATGAGTCAGTCAGTGTCTGTAACCCCGTCAAAGTTTCTTTCTCCAACTTTTCCATGGCGTCAGATCGGAACTGCATCTTACGCATCTCACGCTGGCAGAATTTTGAAAAATCCCTATACTTTTTATATGCGCCACTTTTGTGGCGCATAGTTGGATGGCACCGAACCGGAGGTTGACTGTACCTACATAAATACCCATAACCGATACAGCCTACTTGGAAAAAATTGATTATTCATTGAAAATCTTCTTTTTTACAATTTAAACATTCGATAATTGTCGTTAATGGCTCAACTGACGAAACCCGATCTTTGAACATGTTTATGAATTAAATATGAGTAAAGTATATATATTATACATTACGACAGAAACCACTCACCTCTCCCTTTGTTTCTTATTTTATTTCTTATGTATACACAATAAATATTATAGAAAAGAACAGGACATATGTACAAGTTTCTCTATGTATTACCATTGCCGGTCGTCCTCTTTAAACTTTTCGCTCTCAATATACTATACCTCCACAAGTATTCAGACGAATGCGCGAACATGAATTATTTAAAAGCATCCCCTTGATGATTTTCGTCGAGCACACCTACCACCACTCTCTCTCTCTTTCTCTTTCACTCTTTCTGTTTTACTAACTCTTTTCCCCTAAAACACTGTATACTATAGTCAAACCATCAAACACCCCATTAAAGACGATTTAAACGAGTTATTTTTACGATAGTAGTGGTGCGTGCTGTCACATTTAATTAACACACAAATAATAGTTTGCAAATCTTTAAACAGTAAATATCCTACCTGTATAAGGTATTAACGGGTGATTTTCCTACATATC